>JAHZNA010002810.1:0-33377 GCA_027743935.1 Sinodicranocentrus sp. ZH6 | reverse complement strand
CTGCCCCCCCCCTTGGTCCAATCCAACCTTTGGTCCAGTCAAAATACTTCAAAATATGAACTTTGAACTTACCTTCAACCTATGACCTAGTCTAGTACGTACCCTTCCTGTCACCTGTTGTATTGTCTGGCTGGAAAAGCGAAAACACCAATCTTGAATGTTGAATGTCAACCGTTGACCGTAAGATCTATTATCTCCTTGAAAGTTAATCAATCAACCGCATCAAATCACAATCAACAATTGGTAAAAAAGCTACAACTTTCCAACTCTGAACTCATGCGAATAAAGATAAATAAATTCACTCTCTGTGGAACTTCATGACTGACAACTAACTGACTTGTCTTCTATCCCAAGCACAAACCCCCCAAAAATACTTAAATTTTAATTTTAAAACTTTGATAATTTACTGACCCGTAATCAAATATCAGAATTGAGAAACTTAGCAAGCACGGCCAAATCTCATTTAATTTATACTCCAAATCACTTCAAAAACTAGGAACAAAACGAACAATGAAACGAACCCACCCAAACAAGCTAAACTGCTAGACAGAGAAGACAGGAATTGTGTCACACGTACTTACATTCCACAAATGATAGATATCTCAATTCACAAGGACAGGACAAGTGCAAGTAGTCGACAAAAAACCTCCACTCCACAAGTACGGAGAGGGTTTGAATTGAATATGAATTTTCCCTTCAAGTAGACCAGTGCTCACTGAGCTCGTACAGGAAAACTTTTGTCGTCGCACACAATAATTAATTTAACACGAATGACGAAGACTCGAAGAGACTACTTGTCTTGTAACTTGCAAATCGCCTGTTCCCTTTTGCATTGCAGATTGCAGTCCTTCCTCGTCCTCACTCACTACAATACTGCTACCGAACTCGAACACACGATCTTCATGGTGCGTAGGCCTCAGCACCAGGCGACAAGGCTACAGCACCAGCACCAGATGACAAGGCTACAGCACCAGCATCAGATGTTTTATTAAGTTTCTCAGGATATATCGAAGATATATTCGAAGAATCTTATTAGTTTTTACTCTCGAACAGTTTAACCTGTTTACATTCCGCACTCTGCAGGCTGAACCACTTAACTGTTTCTAATTCTGTTTTCTGCTGTGTATAACTAAAGAGATGGGCTAATTAATTATTGCTTATCACCGAAATTCAAAAAGTCCTTCACTGAGTTTAAAAATTCACATATATCGTGCAATACACAATTCTTCAGCATTTTTGAAGGAAATCAAATGCGGGGTGATCTTTTTTAATCTATGAGGTCCTTCAGGTCAAACATTAACCTAACAACATATCATAAAACGATAGTTTCACATCAAACATTAACCTAACAATCTAACCTAAAACATAAAATCAATACCCTAGACACTCAAGTAGAACACCCCATGCACTTGGTAGAACATCCTATGCACTCAGTAGAACACCCTATGCACCCATAAGGAAACACGAAGCGCCTGTAACTCATTAATTCTCTCCAAATTTTTATTTTTCCTTGTTGTTCTAAGTTTTTCCTTTTATAGAACACCCAATCGGGTGGTATCTTTGTTCCGTTTGGACTTAAGACAAAAAAATCCTATGCATTTAGCAGAACACCCCATACACTCCAATCTTACACCCTAAGCCCTCAGTAAAACACCCAATCGGGTCGTTTCGTAAATTCCTGTTGGACCTTAGAACACAAACTCAATTTAAAAAATACGAATAAAATGTGCACAGGCAGACACACACACAGACGGCGCAGACGATTTCATAAGCTCGCACTTCAAACACTTTTGCGAGCTAATAAACTATCGAAAGAAAATAATAGAAATGAGTTTTGTATTAATGTGTTTAATTTATTGTTTCAAAAATGCTGAAGAATGGTGTATTACACGATATATGTGAATTTTTAAACTCATGGCCTGAAGGACTTTTTGAATTTTGCAATAATTAATTAGCCCATCTCTTTAGGTATAGACAGTCAGAAAACAATTAGAAACAGTTAAGTGGTTCAGCCTGCAGAGCGCGGAATGTAAACAGGTTAAACTGTTCGAGAGTAAAACTAATAAGATTCTTCGAATATATCTTCGATATAACCTGAGAAACTTAATAAAACATCTGGTGCTGGTGCTGTAGCTTTGTCATCTGGTGCTGGTGTTGTAGCCTTGTCATCTGGTGCTGGTGTTGTAGCCTGGTGCTGGTGCTGTAGCCTTGTCATCTGGTGCCGGTGTATTAGCCTTGTCGTCTGGTGCTGTAGCCTCCGCACCCGATCTTCTCTACTCATGTTGTACTCTGCGTTATAGCATTATGCAACCCGATATTCGTATCATATGTGCTTCTTCCCCTTGCGAGCGTGTACTGTATATGTGAGTATAGCACGGAAAATCACTTCATATATATTTGCCATTGCATTTTCGTTACGCTGCAAGTGTTTTCTGTACTCTGTACGGATTTTAGAGGGAGACCTAAGCGTTTTTTTCATTCTTTGTGTTTTATTGTGGTAGACCTTATTGTACATTTAAAATCCCACTAACCATCATCATTCTACGTACATAGTTTTAAACACATATTTTAACGAATGTTTAGAGGATCCTCGGTATGAAATTAGCTAGTAATAGCCGTATGTATGGATTTAGCTGTATAATACATAATGTGTCACTATAAATCGGCTATGAAATGCTCATGTTTTAAATTCCATAGAGTATAGAAAAAAGTTTGAGGAGTATGTGGGTAATGTCATATATTTGATAAATTAGGAATATGTTCATGTAGCGTATCCTACTATTCCTACTGTCTAATCAAAGCTTGTCAGAAGTAAATTGAGAAAAAAAAATCACCAATTTACTGTTATTAAGACCGGATGGGTTGAATACATGTGTGTAAGAAAAGTACTTAAAAGTAGTTTTAAATGACGGTTTGTAGATGGCTATGCATGTAAATAATACAAGCAATACAGCTATTTGGCTCAACTGCAAAGGACGTGTACAAAAGAAATTGTATTCTTTGATTCTTTTTTGTGAGGAGAGGAGTGAATATCATGCATATATGCTTGCTTTGCAAAAACCGTTGTTCCTTAGTCCCCTTTTGTGTCGGTTGTTGTATGTACTGTACTAATGGAGTTTTTTGGTCGACTGTGATCTATTTCATAAAATAAAACATACTTATAGTCGTTGCACAGCTAAGGCACAGTTTGCTGTGGTAGGATTGTTATCGTGTGCTCTAAGGTATGAAGATAATATTAATTGTTGTGCATACATTTGATGAAGTGCGAATCATGCATAGTTTAAGACTTACTTGATGATAAGCGTATCGCATCGACAAATATGTTTAATTTTTTGCATACATTTTATGCTGGTAAATCATCTGCTATTGCAGTTAGTACTTGTTAGAGATTATGCGATTGCCTTAGCCCGTGAGAACTTTCAGTTAATCAATTTCCTACCGTTATGCAAGTGGATGCAATGATGAACTAAACTTGAGCTATATTTCTTTATTCATGCAATTTATACAGTTCAAGTGATTGAAGTATTGACACGCTTCAATTATGCAACTGGTCTATATTTCTAGACTATTATTAGACATACTGTAGTGTATTAACGAACCTGTAGCATTATAGAAGTGTGAGGTTTAAATGATGATAACTGATACACTTGTTATGAGCTCTAGTGCTTCCGGGCATTGGTAGAAATATTTTTTAAAGTACCTATATGTGCTTATGTTAACGAGCAATACATATTTTTGACTTGTTCATGCGCGCAAAATTTCATTTATCAGAATGGTAAAACGACGTGATAATAAGTTGAGATAAGAACGGGGTTACCAATAAAAGGACACTACTTTTATTTCATCTACATAATTAATAACATTCAAAATAATTTACACGTAAGGAATAATAATAATTTAATCTGAACGGAAATCCGTATCTCAATACGCAAACCAAATGATTAAATATAAAGCCAATTTTAAAATAAAGTTTTCTCGTCGGATTTGTTAGCCTACGCTTACTTGCTGCATTCCTAAGACGATCAACGATTACATGGATCAAATAAAATAGTATAAAAATTCTGAATTTTGATTTCCATGGAATGACTCTATTTATAATAGCTACACTGTAGAAAAATTAAATTCACACAGTTCAGAACAAAAAGATGAAGATGTATTACATGTTACTTTTAGACTACGACGTCTTTGTAGGTTTCTTCTATACTTGCAACCGACTTGACATGATCTAAAGTATTCGTGAAATGTTTACTAATTTGCTGACTTTCTTCGTTGTTTTCTAAAGTAGGCAATTCTTCTTTAACTTTTCCAATTAATTCGTTCACAAGTGACGATTCGATTTGTTGATTGCCTTTTTTCTTAAAGTACAAGTAATGATTTAACAGTTCGACAAATAGTTGAACTTGGACCATGGCGTCCATGCATTGATTTGCGATTTTCAGACCTTTCTTCAGACAGTCCAGCACACGCTTCTCGTCCTTGATCTAAACAAATACAAACACAAATCTTTTTTATTGCAATATTCAATGCTTGGTAAATGTTAAACCACATTACATTGAACAAATAAATATCAATTACCGGCTGTCCACCCGATGCGACGGATTTCCCTGACCAAAACAGATGTGAGCAGGTACCAACAGCACGTGACTGATCTGGTTTCTTCAATAGTTTAGAAGCCGCAAGGGCGCAGTTTGTTCGTAGGGGATCGTGATTTTCTTCTCCGAAGCAGCCCATTTGCTCGAGAGTTGCTACAATCAACGTTATGGCAGCAAGTTGAGCTTTACTATCTGAAATTTCGTCTTCATACAACGAAAAAGCCTGGATATTTTGGAAAAAGCATAAAATCAAAATAGATTTTTTTTATTTTTACTTATTGTTAGTGTACAGCTGGAATGTTATCATGGATAAAAAAAATCATACAAAACACCAACCTGAGACATAAATTCGTAAGCCACTGTTTCTTGATTTTCAAACGGAATTCGATTTATTGCAAGGGCGCCTTGTAAAAATAATCTTAAAGGCAGTTCGGCGAGTTCTGCTTTAGTGAGAGCAGATATTGTTCCATGACAAAATTGGAAGATTTTCTGGCACTTTTTCTGCCATTTTTCATCCTACAAGGTAGTACAAAATGTTATGTAATTGTTGGAGTTTATTTTAGCAGATTTAAGATGCAGATATGCATCGGTAAAATTTACGAATGTACTACTAAAGGTGCTTACATCATCTTTCACACTAAAGTATCTGAATGCTAGCTGGTAGGCCGAAAACACGACAGGTGGAAGAGTGAAAGGTATCCTTCGGTTACCTCCAGCACCTAGGTGACGTCGTGCCGTATTTAAAATTAAGTATTGCTCATCAGGGTCGTCAGAAACAAGAAGGTGTAAGAATCTAAAAATAAGCAATAGTAATTAGAATTCATTAAATTCGTTAAGAAAAATATCATTTCTGCATACCTTCCCAGGAGGCTCTGTTCTTCTGCAAAATCTTCGGGATCTGGAGAATCTGCGGGTTGATCAGCCTGGTCTTGTATGAGAGATGAAATTAATCCCAGCATAAAATCTACTTGATCGTGACTTCCTATCTGAGTTTCATTTTCGAGTGCATTATTTATAAGGTACATAGCTAGGGATTTTCTGCCGTCGTAGTCCATAAAATCCAGAAGATTGCCATAATTTTCTAACTTGAGTAGTGTCAATACATTTGCATAGTTGTCCACAGGGATTTTTAAAAGTTTCATTAATTCTTTTCCGACAGGCGTGATTTGACTGATTCTTTCCAAGTTAAATTTGTTAAAAATTTCCGAAGTTTTCCCCAAAACTTTATCTACATAATCTACACGATCCGGATAACATTTATTTGCTAAATTTATTAAAGAGACCTGAAGAGCAACAATATCCTCGGATGGGATATCTGGCTTAGACTGTTAAAACACAAACACACAGTAAAATTTCAACCTCGTTATCAATTTAACAGAATATCAACTTATTTATCGCTGGTTAATCCAAATTTTACCATTGTCTGTAGTATAAAAAGTATGTCAAAAGGATAAGAATAAGATTGGTCCATCAACGAATGGCAGAATGTCGAAAACGTACACCAGTCTCACCTTAATGTATTTTTCTAAATCTATGCATTCTAGCTGAGACAGCCGAACTAAATTTGTTCCCACGAGAATTCTAAGGTCTTGTCTCTCCTTTTCTCTTCTTTCTCGGTCTCTAGAGTGACCCTGATGTTGCATTCGCACCCATAGTTTGTTCATCTCCGCGAAATTCATGAGGACAAAATCAATTGAATCTTGAACCTAACACATTTCACGTAATTTCATTTATTTCCGATGTCTTGCTAATTATTATCAAGTGTAGTATTTAATTCAAAAACTAACCGTGCCACCTGTAGAGGATTCATCCGACTCCAAAGAGCCTTCTGTGTCGGCAACATCTGGAAGAATGTTTCTTGTACATTGCAGCAAGTAATTTCGAAGAAATAACCCCCTAAGTGGGTGCTGTACACCACGGCACATTTCTACCATATCTTTTAGAACATCCCTGCTCAGACCTGGCTTCGTTTTGATGTAGACTAGACCAACTGTGATAAGCAGGTATCTTCAAAAAAAAATATTCAAAAAAATTTCATGAATTCTCATTCTTATTGTTAATGACTACATTATTCTTAACGATGAGTTTAAAATTTATAGCTTACAGTCTGGGCACAATGCTGCCAGCGTATTGCACCATTTCATATAAATCTGACACTTGTCTCCCTTTCTGAAACTCATCAACTAGATATATTTCTAGATGACGAAGCTCGTCTGTCACGGCCATGTCTACAAACACATCCAGACGATAAGCAATTTTAAAAGACACATTATCATCAAATACCATAATCCATGCAGTTGCAAGAATAATGACATTTATAATTCACTTACAAAGCTCGTAATAACTTTTTGGAGACAACATCGATGTTCTGAGTTCGCCAAGCATGGTCGATGCATGCTTTAATCCATCCATTAATCTTCCCTTGTCTAAGCAGCGTTTCATTTGAAATGCCTGCATTTTGACAATTCCTAATGCCTCATCTAAGAGCTTATCCTGCTCATCAGGAGGTGATCCTAACTGTGGAGTCGTAGGCTAAATAATAAACAAGTAACGAAAGTAAAATCAAATGCTAATTTTCAAACAAACCTTAGAGTTGACTTTTAAAAACAATTTTTAACTTACCATGGTTATATATTCTGGAGAATTTAATGCAGAAGGTTTAAGTAAAGGTATTTTTCGGTCATGCACCTTTTTTCGGAAGTTAATTTAGTATAGTCCAACTCTGACAACATATTGATAATAAACCATTATGATTAAAACTACAATTTTCACCAGGTTTTTACGATTTTTGCAGACTAGCCCATAGATAGACTGCAGTAGGGCATCTTATTTTAGATTTTAATTAGACTAACAACTTGAAGATTATCACGCATAAAATACCGTTAGCAAAGTTATAAGTACGTCGCTTGGTTTCTTGGTTCCCCAATTTCTACATTCACCGAAATTCAGGTTCGGTTAGAGTCATTCATATGCTACTTATCTGAATCTGACACCAACAAGCTGTTATGCTGTTATGGCAAAATAATAGTCACAAATATACGAGTAAGTGCAATCGCGTACTTTTGTCTACCTACTTCCACTGCACACTCACGTTTGTAAAAGGTACATATAATACCGTGAATGAAGGCTACTTAGAGACATATAAACTTCCTAAGAAACGTTAAATAGCCTATAGCACATCTTTAATCTGTACGGAGAACGACGTTTCGCGCAGACAAATACTATGCCCACATGTTTGCCATTTGGCATTCACATAAAGATTAATATTTGTCTAATCCTTGTCCTACGGAATTTAATAATTTGACTCTCTGCTTTCAGCCAGCAACTTACAACTACCATTTAAATACACTTTCTTGATTGAGTACAAACCAGCCATTAAAAAATGAGAATAATAATAGAAGATTTTTGTTCTGTCAAATTCTCCAGCTAATCTACAAGATCTTAAATCTGCTATCAGTTGTTGTCTACTACACGACCACAACTACCCGATCTCCTAACGTTGAACGTAAATCTAAACTCAAATTATCAGCAAATTAAAATCAATTTAATGTCATCATATCTAAACCTCAAAAAGTATACCATACTCCGTATATGTGACATAACATAAAATATTTTTCACATCTCACTCATCCACTCAGCATTCTATCACGCCTTCCCCTCCACTGACTTTCCCTAATATGCCATTTAGCCTGCTGTACACGATTCAAAAACCAAATCACTCTCCTTTCTAAATTAAACCCCTCCTGGTAGCAACAAATCAAGAGGAAGCTCATGCATTATTACAATTAACAATATCCCGTAAAAAATTCCAATTACCTTAAATCCCATACACAACGTTGACTTTCTGAAAAGAAACTTAACACTTAACATGAAATCTGAACTCACCAAACAACACCAATATTACACAGATAAACATTCCCTCTCCTTATTGTGTCATGGTTTCCCTAGGATTTACGAAAATGTCAACCCTTTCCCATTGATTTTAATTAGTATTTCTATAAAATGACAGCTGATACTGGACAAGTAAAATCCCTGTCTGTATACTACAAATATATTATTGTGAATATTATCAAATCAGGCAGGAACAACAGGATGAGGTTTTATTTCACCACCTCACCTCACCTCTTCTCGCTTTGACGTCGTCCTCCTATTCCTACACGGATAGGTTTGATACATGTATTGCAGTGCCATTGCCAAGTGTAAAAACAGGCAGAGTGGATGATTGTCTCTAATGTCCTGTCTTATGTTTCTTCGCATTCTGTCCGTCCACAACATACAAGCGAACTTGCTTCTTTTTTCTATTATAACCCCTTCCATGTTTTTTTCTCATTGGAGCAGCGTGCAAGTGATTATTATATACCCTTTCTCTATACGTACTTTTATTGCTCTGTGTGGTATAGCGGAAATACTCCAATAATTGGACGTGATATGTGTCGTGATTTTTATTATACATTTCTTTCCAGTTTCCAGGTCCACTCTTCGTGTTTTTGTTGAGTGGAAAAATTCATATATATGATGGGATGGAGTTGAAATTCAAGAGACATTTTTTGGGGGTGGATTCTTCATTTGATAAAAATGATCCTCTCTGTGGATGTTTAATGGAGGGAGATTATAGAAAGACTTGTAAAATTATAAAAACTATTATATGCTAATTGGATAGGATTGTAGCTTGAAGATGTGGTATATAGGATTGGTGGAGTAAGTTGACTAAATGGATGTAGTGAAATGGGTGTTTATTATTTTGAAAGGTAAAATTTGACATTTTTTAACAGGTAGTGCTCTGCTCATTAGCTTTTGCAATCAAAGGCTTATAGTGGGAGTAGGTTGATGTAGGAATGTGTGTATAAACTTTGACGGCTTGTCAATAGTGTATGAATAAAGAATATTGGGGAATCTACGTATCTATAATGATAATATTGTGGAGATTTTCTGGTCGTGTCAAAATGTTACATGGGCTAGGCTGAATTAGAAGGTGAAATCAAAACGATACACCCACACACGTTGAATGCTTCAAAGAGCAAAAAGCTTGTAAGTGCAGAAAGTTATATTCATAGTTAGCTCATCCCAGAGACCAATATGAAAGAGTCATCAATTGTGTAGTCTTACTGCTTTCATAGAAGGATTGAATTGTAGAGACGACACGGTCATATCTGGATGCGAAATTTATGCTTATTATGTGCATAGTTAGACGTAATTTGTTTATCTACATGCATTCATATAGTCATAGTTATGTAAAATGATTGTGAGTCCGATGGCTTTTGGGAAAGTTGCATTACGATTACAAAGGCTTTTATAAGTGTTGCATTGGATTGTTTCAGATTGTGCATTCAAAGGGATTCACATTTTACTTACAATGCATGTTGACTTTCTGAGAATTTTATATGAGGCATGTGAGAATAATTTCGACTTTCAATAAAAGATTTCAAATTGATTGGTCCTTTTTAAAGAATGTAATTTTTTACTGAGATGAGCGTAGTACCCATTTGAGATGATTTCAACTTGGAGACGAGACACAAATACATAATTTTTGGATATTTTCTAAAAGTTTTTCCATGAGAGGAATGAAATTTACCGGAAAAATAAGTTTGTGACACTCGTCCAAGCGTTGTGATGGCATTTCACTTTTTCGCAGATGGGAGATACTTGCGTTCAGCTTCGGCCAGCTCTTCTTCATTTTGAAGACGGAATACCTCATTGACAGGGGCAACCTGTTGACAAGGTGAAAAATTAATGTATTTATTGACATGGCGAGTTTTAAAAAATCCACTATCTTATATACCTTCGATTCGACAAATGCCAATGATTTTTGGTTGTAGATGTTGGATGAAACTTCTTGCATTGCAGTGATTGAAGCTCGCATGTTATGATTAGCCCAAATAATCATTGAAACACCAATTTGCTCCAGATAGCTGGATGGCGTTTTGTAATATTTAGTTGGCACCACTATAACTGGTCCCTGTGGATTGTTAACAATTACCATACTTTTCATTATTCCGCTTCAAAATCAGGAATTCATCATCGAGTAAACAGAAATATTTTAACTAGCCTGATTATTCCAGACTTTCATAAACTCTTCAATGTCAGAGGGGTCACTTTTCTTGCTATGCATGAGAATTGCATCAGCTCCGGCTTTGCGATATGCTTCTGCACGACGAAGAGCTTCATCCATTCCCCACCCAGCTATTAAAGCCTCCACACGAGCAACAATAACGAAATCAGGATCTGTTTGGACTTCCTTACATGCCTATATGAGTTAACAGGGTTTAATATGATTATCAACCGAAACGTTTGAAAACCTAGTGTACATATGTGTACTATTTATTTTAGTACCTTAATTTTTAGCGCAAACTCAGTCATGTCAGCCAGTGGTTGTCTACGATTATCCAGCAATGAGTTTGTTTTAGGAAAAACTTTGTCTTCCATGCAGCAGCCTGTTTAAAGGTTACAATGTTATTTATTTATTTCAGCTAAATATTTATGGGTACAAGTGGCTAAGTAGTATTAAGTACCTGCTACTCCAATTTTTTCCAACTTCCTTACCAACCTCCGAGCATTATTGAAATTCCCGTAGCCGGTATCAGCATCCAATAAAATAGGAACGCTTGTAGCGTCAGTCATAAACTCAAGAATATCCGTCACTTGTGTCCAGCTCGCTTCGTTGCAGTCTCGAACCCCAAGCTGTGCAGAGATTGCTAATCCACTGCCCCAGATTCCTTTGAAACCTAGTTTACAACCAAACATGAGCAAGCACATAAAACATGTTTTAATCTGTTTTTAAAGATGTAAAAACTAACCAGCCTCTTCAACAATTTTCCCACTTAATCCAGAATGAGCTTCCATCAAAAATTCAGTCTCCGGCGATAAAAGCATTTGCTTTAATTGGGTTGTTTTCCTGCTTTTTAATCCACGAAATAAAATCTTCGTTGGCGAGTAGTAAGCCGTCGGGGTTTTCAAAGCATATCGAAACATATTTGCGGATAGTATTAACTCGTCAATTAAGAAGAAGAGCAAATTACAATGACTCGAAAAGTCGCGATCCAAATCTCAAGAGTAAAGAATATATCTCAGACTCTTACATTTATAATATTAATCAAACGTGGCAAAGCAGTCGGCACACACTTTAGAAGTAAATGGTTTTCACTTTGTATTTAATTGTTCCAACTAATGATGACGCTACCGAACTACAATAGCACAAATATCTAGCCAATACGAACCCAGCGTCTATATGCACAGTTGGCAATTGTATAGGTACGTCTTTGTCACTTCGGTAACTTCCGAGTGATAACGAGCCCGGGCTGGTGATAAAAGAGTGTTATATTTTAACATGGAGCAGGAACCATGTGGAGCCTTCGATACGGACCTATTGCTAAGTGAATGAAATGCGAAGTAGAGCGTTCTCCACTCTCCAGCCAGGAGAAATGCATGGTTTTCTGGCCTTCTTCATACATGTACTATGCAGAATCACAAAATCACAATCACAACCTCCACAATTTGTATCGAACAAGCCCGTTGTATGCCCCTAACGTAAATTGGAATGAAGTTTCAAGGAAGAAATCACAAATGCATGTGGAAATATATAATTGTGCATATAATGGTGATCCTGCTAATACAGCACTGAACTGAAAGGTTGGGGTTTAAAATACTCTTTCAGACGATTTATACTGATAACGTAAGCTTTATCATTTTCTGGCATTGTTTCTGTGTGGCAAATTACAGCCAAACAGCCGACAGATTACTTTGATTGGAGTTGGTGTAGTTCTTAGCGTGATTAACCGCCTTGCCTTCGTGGTTTACTGATAAACGGCAGGTATGTATGTATTAATGTGCTATGTATTTGCACCAATGTACGTGTATGAAACTGATAGGTTCAATTTTCATTCATACGATATAGTGTTCAAACATTGCATTATCATTTTGTGTGCAGTTAAATAATCGTCTCACTGACTAGATAAATGTATGTTATACGAAATGCAATAAGTTCGTTGTGACAGCCACCTGTCAACTGTAAAAGTAGTTTCTGCAAAATTATCAGCTGTATTTGTAACTACCTCATCGCGTGATAACACGTGATCAACCCGGAGATTATGCATACTACTGAGAAAGCATCCTATTTTAAAATATTTTGCAACTTATTACAAAACATGCATTATGCGTAATGATGGGATTTGAGTAACTGACGATGCGTGAGAAGTGAGAATTACTAGCGTAATGCAATTGGAAATTTCGTCGTTTCAGATAATTCTGTACACGCATTTATCTAGGAACTTCTTTCAACTATCATCAATCCCATACGCCATACGTCCGCCATACGGTATAATACGATCAAGTGCACTTGTCAAAATCATTAGAATGGTGATCGAGAACTTCTCAAGGAAGAGATCATGAAGAAAAATTCCACTAATTATACTTTCTTCATTGTAGATTGTAGACTACAGACGTATATGATACAAGTTGGTGTTGCATTGTAATATTCTGCATTTGTTCTCTATCAATGTTATCTATTTTATTTCCTTTAAAGTCCTATTATTTTCATAGGCAATGCATGCATAGGAAAGCATATAAGACTCTACGTCTTCGGTGAGGGTATGTCACAAGTTAAAAATAATATTATAAAGATACAGCAAAAGAGCACAACCCAACTTTTTTAGTCTATGTGTATTCTTTGAAAAAAACATGAGCGTTTTTACTAGGAATTCAGTGCTTCAGATCAAGGCCAGGGAACTCATAAATGTGGTCGTAATGACAATAAGGCTTATAATAGGGCAAACACGTACTGAGCAGTTGCAAATGAAAACTACTGACTGCAATGTATATGTAATATTAAAGACATAACGAAATGCTTGTTTAAAAATTCCATAAAATCATTTATAGCATTTTGAACATTGTTATTAAGTTGAAAATGTTTAAACACTTGGAGCAAAGTACCCAAAAGGATTTAAATCAGTGGGCATGTCACAATTGTCAATTCCACCGAGCTGTTGTGCTAATAGCCAATATCTCCATCGAACAATATGAGCTGCTGCTTTAGGTTGCCGTTCTCTTGTAAATACTCCTTTCATACAACCCCATGGTCGAAAAGTTTCTACAAAATAAAGGGGAAATGCACACTTTTCATGTAATGTCCGGCAAACAAGAGATGACAATAATAAATGATTAAAAGCTCTTGGTTGAGAACCTTGTGGAGTAGCAAAATCAGCAAAATTCCATATCATTTCCCCAATAAAGTATGGCACTTCGGCTCGAAGTTGGTCAAATGCCTTAAAATGCTGAATTAAAAAGTCCGTCTGGTAGTCTTCAGTCCACACAAAAGATGGATTCTATTGTTTTTTATTCATTACAACATGCGACATAAATTGTGGGTAATGCACATCCGAATTAAACCTTCGAGAATTAAATGTTTTCCTTACTTGATGCATCCCTGCTACAGAACCTGCTCCGTATTCCGTAACAAGAATTGGTCTTTTATAAGCCTTGTACCAATTTTTCACCTCCGTAGGCATTTGTAATGGTATCACTTCCGCCTTTCCAGTGTCACTATACCAAGCAAAGTAGCGATTTATTGAAATTACGTCCAAGTCTGGAGCCTGTTTACATTGAAACGCTGACATAAATATTTGTGAACTAAAACTAGCAATGAGATAGAAGCAAAAGAAAATGAATCATTAAATTAAAGCACCTACTGTTTTGTTAGAAAATCCTTGGTTGACCACGATTGTTATTGGTCTAAGCCCCTTGTCGAATCGTCTTGTAGCGGTGATAACTTTACTACAATTTTACCATAATGCATTGTATTAAACTTCACTATTTCATATCATACTTACCATGGATAGGTAGACAGTTAGATATCATATTTCCCCAATATTGACCTTACTTAAAATAGTTGGTCGCTGGGGCTTCAAGGGATTTCGGTTCATTCCCAATAGACCACATGACGACACTCGGTCTATTTTTGTCCCTGTGGACGAGCTCTTTCATAACGTCGATATGACTTTTGCACAGTTCTTCCCCAAACCCACTGCGTCAATTACAATCATATGCAAAATATAGCTTTACACATTATTTACAGCCATGCAAAAGCGTACAACATCTTACGTTAACCCAATTGCGGGCGACTCATCAATGATTACAATTCCTAATCGATCAGTAAGATCCAAAATTTCTTCTGCGTAGGGATAATGAGAGGTTCTATATGAATTCGCTCCTATCCATTGGAGCAGGTTGTGATCTTTCACAAGCATTACATTGTCCACTCCTCGTCCCCTAATCTGTTAAGAAAGGAGCTACGTGCAGAAACATGTAATTCATCAAATAAAAAATTAACATAATAATATTCATGTGTCATTTTCTGTATTACGCTGTAGTCTTCATGTCTACCAAAGCCTCGAAAATAAAAGGGCATTTTATTAATGAGAAACGTATCATTCACAACTTGTGCCGTCCTTATTCCAAATTTTTGTCTGTAAACATCTCCTTCAAAGGACTCATTGGAAGAACTTGTGAGATAAACCTCAAGGGTGTACTGATAAGCCGCGTTTTCCCCTTTCGGGACTGACAAATAAGGCCACCATAAGTTGGCGTTGGGTACTTTTAGCGTGCCACTACATGATTGTCCAGTAACTACTTTGCGATTTTTCTGGTCACGAACTGCTACTACGCAGGCAAGAGCGGTAGCTCCATAACTCCCAGTTGGAAATGTGTTTGGGTAATTGGCATGGAATTTTACAATGTAACTAACCACTCCTGCGTAAATTGTCAAATCGTGAATTAAACCAATGGATCAACTGAGAGAGAAAAAAGAATTGTCCCTGAAATTATTACCGGTTGTTTCATTGGAGCTGCTTTGAAAGTCTGTAGTTACCGTAATGTCATCAATGTAGGATGACGGTGTGGTAAATAAATACACAGGACGATGAATTCCGGCAAAATTGAAGTAGTCAAAATTGTAATTCTGAATCACAAAGCCTTCCGGATACCTACATTGTACAAAGCAAACTTGCTTTATTCATTATTTCGAAATCCAAAACGTATGCAAAAAATAGTACTTATATATAATAATTATAAATAGCTTACCTAGACTTATCAGTAGGATACTCCAATGTCCCTTGAGGAATAGTTTGATGATCGAGAGTATTATTTAGCGCCACAGTGATATAGTTCTCTTGCCCATATCGAAGTAACTTGGTTACATCTGCTACAAATGGGAGGTAGCCACCTGTATGATTTACTGCATGCTCACCGTTAACCCACTTAAAAAAACAACGAATAAAATACTAAAGCTTTGATTTGTAGATCATATTCATACACAAAAAATAAAACTGATTTAATACCACAACAGCATGATAGTTAGCACTACCAAATCGTAGAAAAACTCGTCTATCCTCCGAGCGCCATCGTTTCGGTGCCCAAGATGAAGTTCCATACCAAACCCAGCCGACATGATCGCGAGTTTTTTTGTTTTGCGTTATATCATTGTAACTACTTGGTACCGGCATCAACTCAACCTTACCAATCTAAACAGTATTTAGAAATACATTACATTCAACATTGCACGCAGCATAATGCTGCAAATTATAGCGGTTGCCTGTAATAATTACCTCAGATAACGGATTCAAATACCATTTCTCCTGAAAGCCACGACTTGACTTGCCAGCGTCATCCGCAATAAAGTTCCATATTCCGTCTAACGACTTGAGTTCGCGAGTTTCGGATTCTTGTGGATACAGTATACCAGAACATTTCACTAGCACAACATTGGCAAAGCAGTTTACTATAATTGCTCCAATTAGCATTTTGGTTAACATGACGTCACTTGAATGCCCAACAATTGATTCTGTTAAGCCTATGAAAAGGGCGTTCCGTTGCAGAGCCTCCCTATTAATCGCAATGTATCCTTTGTTAGAGGTTTGGGGAGTTGAAACAAAACAAATTAACTAAAGCGTTTCTCTGCAGTGGCTGTTGAACTTTCTGTCATATTTAGCGTTTATGCATGAGACGAGTGGAAGTCGCTATCGCAAGTTGCAAGTCAACAAAACCGACAGCTTGAGAGAAGCCATCGCATCATTTGCATCGCTCATTCATTTTCAGCAAAAGCAAAATCATATTTGTATCAAAGCTCTTTTCTAGATTGTTTATTATAGGAATAACCGTTGCACATAAACTTTCCAGAATGAGCAAATCTATCGAACGAAGTATTACGTTCCAGACTCTATTAATATGATCGATAACAATACATCATTGTGTTAAGAAAAACCGTACAGTTGACATGAAACGGCATCACCCAGTGAAATTTTAATGTGCAAATGCAGAATGAAGGCATATGTATGTAGTAGGTAAATGACATTTTACCAACTATAATGAAGAGTTTGCATTGCTGTGGCTGACTCTGACTGAACTAGAAAAGGCCTGAAGTGTAAGCATCAACGACTTGAAGCGTAAATATAGATAGCTCTTAAAAATATTTTATGTTTGTGCTTTGGTCAACTCTTACCACAGATAAAATGCATGAGCTAGTTATCCGATACGTATATGTTTTTGTCATTATCGATTCCAAGCGCAACAAAATACGCTTACAATGTTATAAAAATCCAGTCATACGCTTTGCTGGGTATATGTATAATGATAATATGCCTAAACTTCATCTGCATAATACACATTATGTAATGTTGTGAAATGTTTTTAAGCCATTTCGAATCAAACTTTTCAACATTTATTTATTTATTTGAATGTGTATGAAACATGCTAAAATACTTCAATGCTACCATCAATACGGATAATCAGTAAATGGTTCAAAATAAATGGTTTATGATTCTGCTAACGGCTGACTTGAGGTAGAGGTCTGTGCAGGAATACCATGGGATACAGTGACTGTGACTGGAAGATGAATTAGCACTTATGCATGTTGTTGATATTATATTATATTTCCGTATTGCTTTAATGATATTTCTGCATCCTTAAGCAGCTAGGATTGACATGTCTTAGCAGTTGGTTAGAGGAATATTTGTACATTTCACTTAACATGCATACAAAAAATAATGAATCTTGCTCTCAAGGACAGTAAAGAGTAAATGATTGTGGATTGTGGATGTGTGTTCAGAATGTGTGATAATAATAAAGCAGAGTTTTGTTCTTAAGACATTTCTTTTTATTATTTCAGAAAAAATACAGGTACATGTACAAGATCTGCAATGCTTTTAAATGTACACGACAATTTACATTCTAGCACCTTTGCATCTGGAATCCTCATGATACATCGCATATCATCATTTCAATATAAAAATTCTCAAATCACAATTACTGATTTTACTTTGTCCTAGGTGCAGGGACTGCCACTCTAAATAGCCTGCAAGTAAATGATAAGAACACAATATGATAAGATTTTCGATTATACCTTTCAACACAACCAAATGTGAAAACCTTTGCTTGAATCGTATCTCTCATTTTGATAATGAACAGTGTTTTATGCGGTTAATTTTAAAATGTGACAAGAATGCTACGTTTTGGATGCTGGTGGACGTTGAAGTAGGTCCCGATATGCCATGAGAGCATCCCTAAGAGCCACAGAGATTGAAGCGTCGACACCGGGTAGACCAACAATGGCGACGAGATCTGGGTAGATACCTATAATATGCTCCCAAGTTCCGCCTGCAACTGTATAAAAGTTAAGCCTGTACTTTTAATAATAACAATAAGGGTCAAATTTAGTCTCGAGACGATGAATATATGTTTACCTCGTGATGGATCTGCCCCTTTTAAGTTTTCAATGAGTGATGCAATAGCCCTTAGCACAAAATTCATTTCGGCAAGACGGTGTCTAAGATATGAACAAGTAATATTACTGACTGCGTTTTTGACAGTAAAAGTTCAAGGGGCATAATCGATTTAAATATTGTACCGTTGGATGGGAATGTGGGAATTGTGATTTACATAATCCTTGTAGTTGAGCAAAATATTTTGAAAACGTTGTAGAAGAGCCAGAACGGCTATCTTCTTCCCGTCATCTCCGCTTTGCATTTCGACAATCTCTGATACATTACTCGGACCTTTTAGAACAAACTCAAGTAGGGATGAAAAGCAGAAACGAACAAATTCCTCTCGTTCAGAGACATTGATGCCATCTTCAAATAAAAAACGTTCAAGCGTTACAGAACTTGTAACTTCGGGATTCCAAGACATCAGATTTAGATCATAGATTAGTGGGAGGATTTCCCTACCATATTCGTTAATACACGATCCTCGATGAAATATTTTAACAACTTCTATCAAGAATGGCGCTGGTAAAAATCCATCATTGCAAAAAACCAAGTCCTTGAGCAAAGTTACGGTTCTAACATCCATCTTTTCATCTTTCCAAGCCTTCTTTGTCATCCATTCTCCGTTCCCAGTAAAGAAAAGAAAATCCTGAGCACATTTTGCTAATTCGTCCCAGAACTCTGGACTCTTTGGTTTCCTATCCACCATCAATGGCACGGCAAGAAAGAACTGTGACGCACATTCCCGCCATGAGCCCTCGGCGTTTTGAAATCTCGATGATAAAATTGGACGAAAGCTCTGCAAATTTTATGGACAATGTGGAGTAAAAATCTAGTCAACAGTATAACACAATGGATATAAGACACGTGCCAAGGCGAATTACCTTCAGACAATGACAAAACATGTCAGATTCTAGAACAAACTTTTCTCCACAAATCCCTTCTAGCACACTCAACGAACGTTTAAGGCACTTAACACCAAACTCCATACAGTTGGGAACAACACCTTCCTACAAAATGTAACAGTACCGTGGTCAGTAAAACAATAGTACATACAAGTCATACGTCAATTAAATTATAAAATCGTACCAATGGGATGACCTTAACATTGGCACTGTGGCGCACTGCGTGGGCACCAAAATCAATTAGCTGCACTATAACTGGTGGCAAGAGAACTTTAAGATGATGATTTTCATCCGCCTCCTACAAAATTGAACATTTTTAAAGTCCGGGAAACGATTAATACAAGGAACTGGAAATTAGCAGGATATTTGCAAAAACCACTAAAGTACCTTTATGATGATGTCATAAGCATTATAAATTTGATCCTGCAAGGGTGTCATCCCATTGTCATTGGAAGAAAATAAGATTGAAGATGCCCCTTCTGCCGTCAAGGGTACCGAAAGGCTTTTAGAAAACACTTTGTTAACAACTTCAATGTCATCGAGAGTTAACCTATAACATTTTGAAAAAATTTCAAGTTAAAACCTGGCAATGAAAATTAATTTACCTTACCCAACTCGTAATTACCATGGCTTACTTTAATTTTAAAGCGGGAAACAAATACTGAAAAATGGTAACATATGCTGTCAGAAAGTGTTGATGTGCTCCGTGCTCGCAAATTACTTTCTTTCCTATATCACAATAAACTAGCCAGCTTCTATTCCACATATCGTCTGGTTCTAAAATGAGACAATCGTTTATTAGCTAAATAAAGGACGTTATAGTGTGTATGTGTTATTCTAGGACTGATGATTACCTTTTCCCACGAAATCCTGTGGAGCTACCAAAGACTCTTGAAATGACTTGAGTGCTGCTAATGACACTTCTTCATTATTACTCATGGCACCATTTTGTATGAATTGAAGAAAAAAGAACCATGCTTTTGGAAAGTCCTTTATTTCTAGCAGACTTTGGCGTTTTACGGAAAATATTTTGGCAATTCCGCTTAGAACAAGCACCTAATTTTAAGACAACATTTTCTAACATTTATTTCACTTCTCAATGAAGGAACTCTTTCAAATATTTAATAAAAATGTTGTTGCATTCACCTGGGTCTCAGCCCATTGTTTTTGTGCTGTGTTCCGAGAGTGGTGGATCAGTAGGGTGTTTTGTGCGTCTACTTTTTCGCAACTGGCATTTTTCCATGAAGTTTCCACTGCCTCCAAAAGTGGAAATAAAACCTAAAAGAAAGAAAGAAATTGCACCTTCCAGTAACATTTCCTTACATCAAGCTAGATCAAGGTCAATACTCTGTTATATTTACCTGCCACATGACAGAGTCCCATGAAAAACGATTCAAAATAGCGGAATGTGCAGATATAGTAGAGAAAAGTGTCTGTCCAGAGGATTTCCGTACTGCTGGTCTTTCATCGATGCATAATTCTCCTGAGAATTTCAGAAACACATTTTATTTGAGACATTTGACAAAATTCCTTCAGCGTATCTTTGCAATTTTTAACTAACAATTGGCTAAAAGAAAAGTGTGCTACACAACACATACCCAGTCTTTGATATATGCCCAGCCATAAACGATCAAACTGTGGAATTTCTGAGACTCCGGGGAAATCAGGAAACACAGATATGTCTGGTGTCAGATTTTCTAAAATACGTGTTCGATTTTGATAAAGAAAATCTGCAATATTCCACTAAAAGACAATAGAGGAGTTTTCAAATTAGTAATAGAAAAGAAATTAATAAATCATGATGTTTAATATTGAAACATGTACCGTTAGTCCGATTGCGCTCAAAGCAACATTTAACTCTTGCTTCTGTCTAGCAAACTTAGCAACTGTATCGATGGCGTGTGGAATACAACCACATGGCAAGACGGGCAAGTAATCCGTTACGACAAGTTGTAGGCACTGGAACGCAGTTCTTACCAGACCTTCACTATAACTCGATAATACAGTACACAGTAAGCAACTGAAATAAACTTAAAATATATAAATGTAAACTTAATAATAAAATCTCAGGGTTACCTATGGTTATCATAAATATCCCCTAAAATATTAATTGCTAATGGCCATGAACTCTTGAGCTTATCTCCCTTGCAATGAAGAATCTGGCTCAATGCCATGAGCTGCTTACTACGAACATCATTATGTGGAATGGAGGACAATTCACAAAGTGGAGAGAGCAGCAGTTGGTGAACTTTTTCATCTTCCGTGTCTTCATGCAATAACGCCGACCTGACAAGGTATGTGATTGCTTCAGAGCCCCATTCTCTCATTCTTATGTGAGGATGACGACATACTTCAAGTAAATGATTTGTTAATGGACGCCAATATATTTCTACCCTGTCCAGGTTCACTAGTCCTATTTCTAAAAGTTTTGCTACGGCAAACAAGGATGGCTCCTACACCGCACCGCAATGTTATTTATCCATTAAAATCTTTCGTATTTTATCTCTGCTATAACGAGTACGAATAATGAACTCGAAACTTACTCGGTTTGAATATGCAATTTCCATTGCTTCTTGGGATAGATTAGTTAGTGCGTTGATGACATGGTGTAAACTGACATCGTCAAGTGCTACACTAGTTTCAATCAGTCTCATTACTCCATGAGAAAGACAGCTCACAAAATCCACAACAACTCCCATTACACCCCCGCTCGAACCAACAGCTCCATTTGTCCCTTTGAATGACTTTTTACTACCAAGCTTATCAGAACCAGTTACCGTCAGTTCACCAACCCCCGCACTAAAGCCACTGTTGCTGTTAATACTGGAAGTCTGACTATCGTAACCGCTGCTCGATGAGTTTGATTGTTTTCCATCAGTAGCTGGCTTTCCCGATGAATGAGACATGATGAAGTCAGCTGAAGACTTAGAAACTATCCCACAGACCCAACATAGGTGTTGTAACGTCGTCAAAACCGTCAACCACGACGTTAGCAATATTGCTCCAGACTCTAGGCACAAACGCAGGACTGAATGGGTCACCAACAAGTTTTTCTTCGTAAGCATCACTGGAGTTGATTGTAAACCTGTTTAAAATTGATCAAATAAAATACAGAAATGTACCACATACCATTACTATAAAATGGTAGAATTCATACTTGGAGGAAGAGCTAACGATGGAACCACACTGGTTCCAACATGAACAACTTGCTGTTTTCCATTATCCATTTCGGAATAGCTGATGGGATGCGGACTTTCTCCATGACCTGAAATGGATATTTAGTCTGAATTTAGTTTTCTGTTGTGTAAAAATGCGTAAACTATGTTCATGTAGTGTAGCTAAAATCGAAAATACACATTACCAATGGTTCCTTTCAATACAGCGTATCCATAATGCGGAGGAAGCGTTGCTACACATAAGGACAGAACAGTTGCTTCACGACACTGTTGTAAGGATGACTTTCCACTTAAAGTTGCCAGATCAACTAAACGCTCACAGATCGCTTCGGTTATGCTATCATCGATGCTACAATAAAATAAGTAGTAATAAAATGAATAAAGTGTTTCATGAAGGAAACGGTTTTGAATTTAACGCGAATACCTAGCTTCAAGTAGTAAATTCAAAGCTGCAAGTAATCCCGGCCAGCTGGACGATAGCAGCTGTTTTAAAACCTCAGCATCTGTTAAAAATACGTATTACAGTTTAGTTCAGCACGGTGCAGTGCCCCTCACGCATTTCAGTACAGTACTAGTATTTTTCGCATTACCTTCCTGCTGTCCCTCTTGAATTTCCTTGTCAATATGTACTAAGCTTAGAACAAAGTCCGAAAGGCACGCAAACGAAATAGCCACGCCATATGATTCACTGGTTGCAAACGCAGGAGGTTCCTGCTTATCGGTAAGTTCCATTCTAAAAATATAAACCGTATGCAATTCAGGATACTAACCAGTTAACTGTGTTGTGTATTACAAAAAATCAATATTCGAACATTTTCTACTTACAATTGAGGCTTAGGAGTGGATGGCTGATACACTTGGACTAGAGGGACTAGACTTCCTCTGAAATAAAATCCAATATTTGAAGAATCATTGGTGGCATTTGATGGACCATTTGACAGATTGGTCGCGGAAGAAGCATTAGGCACATTCCCGGTGGCTGGAGCTGCCAAAGTCACTGCCATTGCACCAATGGGGTTAGCGAATACGGACTGAACGTAGGCCCCGAGGGCATTCACCATATCCTGATTTGATTACCAACAATTATCGGAATTAAGACGACTGAATTTGTAAACAGTAGAATTTTTAGCTCGCAAAGGATTTTATTTCTGTACATACCTTGCAAATATTTGTAGCATGGGGTTTCAAATCGTAAGAACGGCAGAACTTTGACAAATGCTGAGGAGAGGTTATGAGCTTGTGTAATACTTCTAAAGCTAAACATCGCTGCCACGTAGGCTTATCAGGATCCAAAAATCGGACAAGTAGGGATAGAAATATTTCACATTCTGTTACAAGTAAAGTGTAATATTTGTTGATAAGAATATCTACGATTCGTAACAATCGAACGGACGTGGGGTAGAACGGTTTATCGAGTAAAAGATCCCCCGCTGCTGTTTGCCCCTGTTGAGTTGCTTTAAATTTAGCGTTTGGTGAGAAGAGCTTTATGACCATTGCACATACCCTCTCTTTAAGCAGTAATCCAAACTTGTCATACTGAAAATTAGTAATAAAATACTTAGCAACTGCGCACCAAATTGAATTTTGCTTGCGAACTTAGTGATAATTGTCTTACTTTAACAAATACAAACGGAAACCTGAATAGGATAGTTTCTAGTAATTCCAAGCCAAAGGATCTGAACATTTCAGAAATTCCAACAAGCCACATTGGCTTCTCTCCATTTACAAGAAAGATAAGATCTTGAAAGAGGGAATATGAATCTGCAGCCTCCGGACTCAATTCTCCATCTAAAATAATTACATAATTTCACATATCATACGTCATGAACTCAGTGAATGTTTCAATTCTAATCAATTACCGATCGAGCATTTTCACTTGAAACGCTGACTTACTTGTAACTGGACAATCTTTGTCAATCCGTTCAAAAACCAAAGACACAAGCTGCCTAACAGTAGCCCCTGCTGCGTGAGCTGTGGTAATATCTTTAGAGCAATGAAGGCGAAAACAGAGAACTAGGCACTTTGCCAACACATCCCCTTTGACTATGTTGTTTGTCGTTAGTAAAAGAGTGACTATTTGTAAAACTTTGATTTCTTCTATTCCGCATTCTAGCAGAACCACAACAGTCTCATATATAGATCGGGCTCCTTTCACGTCAACAAATCCACCGGTAATGAGCTTTTGAATTGAGTGTAGACAAAGCTGAAAAGACATACAACATTAGATAATCACCCAATTACATTTCTTAAGCATTTGTTAGTCACAGCTGAGTAAATTTCGAAGCTCATATTTTGACGGATCAGATTTGCTTACTCACCCTCACAATCTTAGGATCTTTTGTGTCACATCCTTGAATCACCGGGTACAGAGCTTGATTAGTTATGTACGCCATGCAGTTTGGGGACGCCTGAGCTCCACGGATTTTGGCAATCGCCTCCTCACAAGCATCTTTAACGAAACCATGTTTCTTTTTTGTTTCAAGGGATAATGTCTTTAAGTCGTTTTGTAAGGCAAAAATAAGCTTTTCATTGGCCGGAGACGAAGCTGTATTATCTGTCGCCATACTAGCAAAACAAGCAGTAGAACGTGTTTTTGTGAAAGCTATATTTTGAAGATTTAGGGAAACTCGAACGCCTCATTTACAATCAGTACATGAATAGATATAGATATCTCACGTATCATATGTAATAAACCCTGTTGCGTTAGCAGAGTGGGCTCTGTTTTTAAAACTATGAATAGGAGAGGACGGTGAAATGTTGACACAGTAACCTTGCAACGTCCAGAATTCGCTCACGTACAGCTAATTGACATAAACACAGTCGGATCTTACAATCTGCAAAAATTAGGAAAATTACGCGCAATTAACGTAGCCGTCAGTTGTACAATTACTTCACTGCTTAATAACAGCACGGCGTTTTGCAATGTTTAAAAGAAAACATTTTGCTTACAATTACTGATGATTGTAAAATATGGATATGCCTTGAACATTACATCATAGCTATAACTAGTATTCAAAAACGGCAAAAGGATATGGCATGCCATGCCATGTCAATTAAAGAGTGCGGATTCCGCAAAACTACATATGCAACGGTTTTAAGGTTGCTACAGGTTGAAAATGGAACACAAACGAATTATATGGAACAGCTATGATATTATATTACAGAGAATAGATGTACAACTAAACGAATTACTAAATTACTGTCCGATATTAAATTAACCAGTCCTTTAATGATATTTCAATACCATGCAAATCTTCTACAAAATCAACCACATCGGCCATCGTCCTCTACCTCTATCATGTATTAAAACAGAAACATTTTCACCTTCAAGTTTCAACCTTCTTACGAAGTTGAAAGGTTACTAATAATTTTAAAAATTTTCTTGAAAACCCAGTTTCCTTAAATTCATTAAAATAAGTTGTTATGGACTTCGAATGTTAGATTCAATCCCCAAATGATTAATTCAATCTAAATTAAACCACATCTAATAAAAGTATCTCATCTGCATCTGCTTGATAATAGATAAAAGAGTTTTAATATTTTTTGCGAATGAAAGTAACTTTCTAAGGACTATCGACGAGGTATTTCTAATGGACTACAAAACCTGCAAAATACCTGAATAGAAAAATAGGAAAAATCGAATATGAAAAATAGGAAAAATCGAATAGAAAAATAGGAAAAATGGAATAGAAAAATAGGAAAAATCGAATAGAAAAATAGGAAAAATGGAATAGAAAAATAGGAAAAATGGAATAGAAAAATAGGAAAAATGGGATAGAAAAATAGGAAAAATGGGATAGAAACTAGAAAAATAGGAAAAATGGGATAGAAACTAGAAAAATAGGAAAAATGGAATAGAAAAATAGGAAAAATGAAATAGAAAAATAGGAAAAATGGAATAGAAAAATAGGAAAAATGGAATAGAAAAATAGGAAAAATGGAATAGAAAAATAGGAAAAAAGTCCCCGGTCGAAGGAAAAAAGTAAGAGTATAAAATACAACACCAAACACCACCTTGGATGTTTGAGTATTCGCAGAGGTATGCAAATTTTTGATTCACCTCTGAAAACCTGAAGTTATTCATGCCGAGGAAAATGTCATATATCCTTAATTCTATACTCAGAAAAAAGATCTTGTCATGATGGAAGACTTTAAACCTTGCGATTGTTTAAAAAAATTCGTCCGCAAAATATTCCCATAAATTTTGAAAGGTTTTTTATTTTATATTTTCAGACTCACTAAACTGCAAAAATCGTCTGCAAAAGTACCTTTTCACTGGCAAAAAATCCATGCCTAGTTAAAATAGCTAAATACAAGTAAAAAATGATGAACAATCATCTAGTGATTAGTGTCTAGCTAATTGCTGAGCTGGCATGTTGGCTTTTCGTGTGCCATGCCATCTACAACAATGTCAAGTGCTTTTACAATTGACAAAAATTGTATATTGTATGCTTTCGAATCCGTAATTCATACATGCATAAATTATTATCCCGCTGCCGTCTTTAATGCTCTTCACTCGTAGTACATTCATTAGACTCCTCCGTCTTCATCTGTTTTCCATAAGTTGTACGTAAAAATTTAACAAATAAAAACTTACCTTCAAACTTGATTGATGATGACGCTTTTTCCTCCTTCATCCACCAGTGTTCAGTGTCAAGTTGTAGGTTTACAGCTAAATTTTTGAATGTCACTTGTTCACGTGTCATGGATATCACACCAGGCTTTTTGATTTACATCTGTTTCGTTGTCTGCATCCCATCCGTCTGACTTCATTTAGCTCATGCTTGTCTTGAACACTTATGACTTACTGATCACTTATCATTCGTCATTCATTGAAAACAACAAAACGTTTTTCTGAATATCACAAGTTCTTCGTTGTTTATTGTTGGTCATTCACAATTTAAAATGAGCAATAATCAAATCACATAAAACAAAAGAATAATAGTTAATTCAAGACAAACACATATCCACTAACACATGATATTCACCCTTAGCTCAGCTGTTGTCAGTAAATTTCTTTACACATTCGAAATACTGCTGACCTATCCTTAACACTTGACAATCAACTAAACAATTGACAAGGCAAACATTTCCTCTCTTCCATTCTTACGGTTGACACCTCAGCCAAACCTCAAGTGCGAGGAAAAAAACTCATGTAAAGGAAAAAATAAAAATAAAGCAGAAAAGCTTAATTTCCTGACAGTTCTTTACTCCACAGAAAACAAATTAGCTTCACCTTCTACTTCATCATTTGTATCTGCAGCTTCACAAACTTGCGGCAATATAGAGACAAACAGAAAAATGCAAATGAACAAGGATGAGCTGTATTGTAATGTGATTTTTGACTTTTGACAAGAGTAAATAATTTGCCACTTATTATGCTCACATATACGCAGCCAACTCAGTGGGTAAATACACCAGAAAAATATATTAGATTTCATTTAGACAGAGTAAAAAGTCAAATACCGTGCCAAATAACAATATTGCCGACCAACATGAGCCATTTCTATAAAGGAAAATGCATAGAGCATAAGCCCATCACACACGTCAAGCCGTCGTCAACACAACAACTTCTGCATCATTATCATGAATCCCATCGCATAGTTGACTTTAGTTGCTTCCTTCCTTTTCCTTGCCATATATCACCAACCATTGTGGTCCCCAGACTGTGGAATGAAACGGTATAGTGCATTGTGTGGACAACGTACTGATATCGTTTCTGTTTTCTACGCGTTGACTTTTTCACAATTTTCACCCCATTTTTTTGCACTCCTTATCATTACGAAAAGGTGAGAACGATATGAAATTTGGATAGAGAGCTTGACTATTATGAGTTATGAATGAATTTGATATGTGTGTGTGGTCTTCATTCTTTCAGTTCCTAGTTTACACCTTCTCTGTTCGCATCTTATGAGATCTGCGCTTTATAGCGGAACATTTAGCTTTGTTTCTGGAACCGGTGGCGCAATAAAATGATACAGCTAATTCGGAGATCCGACGGAAACCACCGAAATTTGTCTTGGGAGTATGACAAGCTATAGTATTTTTTATTGACATAACCAGTGTGCAGAAGGTACACGTTAGACCAACCTTATGAAATGCAGAGATGTCGTAGTTATAGATTAAATAGTTGTGTAGCAAGCACTGCGATACGAAAACATTGGTGGGTGTGGGTGTGTGCAGTTTTTGGAGATTTCGTATTTGATGAAATAAATGGCAAAAATGAAAAAAAAGTGAGGTTTTTTTATCTCAATCGCTCAGTCCCAATCAAGAAGGGATTATAATGTCCCCTTGTAGGCATTTACTTTACAAGGGGATTTCTGCAGTGCAAATACTTTTTTCGCATACCTAGTCGGGAATCAGATAAGGGCTGATATGCTAAAATGCGATTAGAGTAAAATATTTTTTAAATTCATGATTCATGATATGATCAATGGGACAGAGTTGAGAATCATTGACCGGTATAAGCATATTTATATCAAAATCACAACACAATAGGGTTGTCACTTTTTTGCATATAAAACGGATTAACAGATTGTGCAATAAGTACTGTAGCACGGATAAATATATTGGACTATGATACTAGGGTTGGATGATGTTTCCAGTTTCCTTGATATTTTGCGTGTTTAAGAAATCACTAAGTATTTCTTTGATTTCCTGCAATTTGATTGAAACAAATTAAGGTTAATTCTTAATTTGCATAAATGATAATTTCTTTGCGTTAGTATAATTTTAGTTAGAATGATTTTATGCATATACCCTGTAATCAAGACCTCGAGCAATTTGAATGCAATTATTCCCATTATAATTTTCATGAAATGGGTTTGCTCCTTTTTCCAAAAGAAATTTGACGAACATTGGTTTTTTCGAAAGTATAGCTGCCATCAAAACCGATTTGCTATTCGACCTGTCCACGCTGTTGATATCAGCACCCTTCCTTAGTAAAAAGTTGACTATTTCCAAAGAGTTGGAAACTATAACTTTTAATAGAAATTTCCAAAATCCGGTATGCAATTAGCCGACGAATAATCCAAAAATACATATAAATGTGGGAAATATCCTAGGTTAATACATAACATACCTGCCCTCATTAATGGCGTCCACCCGCAAGAATCCTTTTCATGAACTGATTGCCCTCCCAATCGTGAGACTGCTAGTCTCAACAGTGCTGTGTGATTTCCAGTTATCGTGTAGTCCATTGCATTGCACCCACAACTAGTCATAGCGTTGGAATAAGTGAAGAACAAGCAGTTGTGTCGTGTGATTTCATGTAAAAAGAGATAAATGTGTAAATTTTTACTTATCCCGAATATTCCAGTCAACACCACGCTGATCAAGGACTACAACAACACTTTGTCTTCCCATGATGCATGCATACATCAAAGGTGTTCGCCTAGTACCACTTGATAACTCATTTATGTCACAGCCTGCAGAAATTAATCTCTCGGCAATGCCAACGTTTCCATAATGACAAGCAACCATCAATGGCGTCATTCCATTTCGATCATGGGCAGTCAGTAACTTCTTCAAATAACTTTGTCTACAAATTGGTTTTAAAATGAAAAGCGAATAGATTTGTATCTATACAAGTTAAATTCACAGAACTGTTTTCTTTATTTCTCAACTTAGTATTTCCGAGAATCCTAGTGACAAGGTAAATAGAATTCATTTCAACTGCCTGATTTAAATCTTCTGCTGACGGGGGCATAGCTGTATTTTAATTAAGACATGATATAATATATGATATGATAGATATAGCTTGGAAATATGCTTTTCAGTTATATAGCTAATGAATGGTTTAAACATTTGAATGTTTGTTCTTACGATCTGTGGATGCAACGATATCAGAACCCCATTCGTTCTCATTGTTACGCTTCATTCGAAATATGACAACCGAATCCGGGGACAAATCATTTGCAACGCAACAGTCCCCATATCCCCTTTATAGAGTATCACAATGCCCCATTACAACACAGAAAAATGGTTGAATAACAATTACTACTTTAAGGGGCTACCCGCGACAGTGGCAGGAAAAAACAAAAGCCGTATCCATTTTCAAAACTGGTAAATTAATATTTAAAACTAACTACTCTAAGTTGTAGCTTAATCTACTGAGTAAATAATGTATTAGCAAAATTTGGAAACAATATTTAGTTTTTAAAATGGAAAGAGTTTAGCTTTTCCCGCACCATTGAAGGTTTAAAAGGCTTAATGGTATTTCAGATCAAATATCAAACAAAGGCCGTTAAAGATTGGGTGTTGGGTTTAGGGACTGGCAAGCAATAATCTGTAAGTTCTCTTACTTATAAATACTTATCCAGCTAGATGAATGCTCTCCTCGTTTCATTTGTATTTCATACCAATTTCCGTCTTTGTTCTGTATTGATTGTTCAAAATCTTGAGCGTCGCTGTCAAGAGACGTTGACACGACTTCCTCGACCGTTTTCACAAGCTGTTCTTTGACCCATGTTAAACTTACTGACTGATAAGTTCGTTGGACTATGCGTAATCCATTGTTAGCTATGTAAGAACATTTTTTGGAAGAGATTGCGTCAGACATTTGACGTGTTGATTTAACTTTTGATAATTTTTTCTTAATATTTGTGATATTTGTTAAATATCTGTGAATGTAATTATAGCGATTAAGTTTCCTGAAACATGTGTACGTATATAGTCTTCAGAAATGTGGGCACGATTGATCAAACCACTAAACATTTCGTTATTTGATATTATTGATCAAACAAAGGCATTGATGAACCCCATTTTGAGAAATACTATAGAAGGGGCTATGGAGCATTGTATGGAGTACCGGCAAACATATTTTTAAGTGATATATCTATGTATGTTTTCTTCAAGTTTGAAAAGGTATAATTATGGCCAGTTTTTTTTGTGGTGCAAACATGTAAAATTATCGTATGATATACGAGAATTTAATGACATTCATAACTTGAAATTAACTTTATCATTTCATGAGAAAATTTCTCAGACCGAGAAAAACAGATAATAATAATTTTTTGGAATAATTTAATAGGTGTGATTATTGATTTAACAGAAAATTTGTTATGCTTATTTGCGAACGAAAGTATAAGCACGAAAATAAAACGGTTTACAACTTTGACAAGACTATCACGACGCGTATGTAAAAAAATACTGGCAATGTAAACTTGCAATGCCAGTTATTTTCAACAATATTTCACGAAGCACGAGTAATGACACGGAAAAAAGGCTTTGCATCAACAGGTTGCTTAATTCACATTGTCAGTCGTATGAGTTTCTTTAAAACTTATCCTTGTACGGTTAAGGAGGAATATTTTTACTGTTTTTACTACTTGAACTATTAGAGTTTGAAGAACTCGTGGTTAGGGCCGTTGACGGCGAATTATCCTGTTTAACAGATGTCGGCTTTGTGTTCTTGTTGACCCGCTTTTGAAGTTTTTCCATAGCATACCTTGCTGACTTGAAAGCTCCAGCAGTTAAAATTCCTTGAAAAGTTTGTACAATACTAGAGCTTCGAACTACTTCGGCAATAGCGTTACGAATGTATAATCGAAGATATGGTAAATAGGATAATTCTGCCATTACATCTTCAATATCAAAAAATCTTGGATCCCTGAAATGTTGTCTGGCCAAACTTTTCTGTGGGTAAAGATAGCATCATTTAACTATCAGTTTAATCCCCATTCGCGCATTTGGTAAGTATTAGGTATTAGGGTACACGGCGTTATATGTGGTTACCTGAATGGCAAATGGCAGAGCCATTAGATGATTAAAACGACTAGCGGGGGTGATGTCTTGAATGATCATACCTTCTTCATTAAACTGCATCAATACATATTAGTTAAGTCGCAGTTAGCTGACGGATTTTAAAACGGTATTAAGATTCAAGTACCTCAGAGCGCGGAGACATTTCTTTCATCAGTGGCATATATATTTTCTCAAACTCGTTCACAATTGGCAAGACTATGTTTTTTGTTTTATCTGGATTTTCAGCCAGACGCATTCGAGTATCACCTACAACGGAAATGTATACATAGGAACGCTAATGCAAATATTTCATACGTATAAGTAATTTGTGTTTGTCAAGAAATGAAGTTTACGAAAACTACCTAGATATGACAATTCCGCAATGCCATGATAAAGAGCATACGTGGAGATATAATGGCCTTGTTGCAGTAAAACTGCTCTTAAAGCTGTCTGTCGATTTTTCTTTAGGTTTTTTACTAGTGACTCACTTACAGGTGGCTGAAGGTCAGCTACCGGTTTATGAAGTCGTCCAGCTATGTAAAGATGGCTCCATTCCGTCAAATCGTCTTCCAAAATAGATGAACTAATTACTCCGTATTTGATGGTCTGTTATGAATGTTGTCAAATATTTTAAATGGTGCATAAAGAAAAAATTCATATTCATTATTTAAAAGCAATATACTTGTCCTTCCACATCACAGTATGGATTGTAATAAACTCCACTCGCCATTCGTTCTTGTATTGATGCAATGGTATTAGCTCCCAAATACCGTAGGCTGGAGTAATGATGGGGGTTCGTGTAAATGTTTTCTGAATGCCATTTCACAGGATCGTCTACCACGAACACCAAATCTATCATCTGAAAGTTATAAATGTTTCAGTCATTAATCATTATTTAGTTTTTATATTCCTTAGGGTGCCGGTATGCAAAAACATAATCAAGAGCTTGTAGTCAATGGCGATGATGATAACCATAAAGTTGAAAGTGTCCTGATACCAAAGTTTGGAAGCTTTGACATTTTAACACCAAAATACTAACGATTCACAGTGAATCAGAGTACTGTCAACTGTTGGCATTAGACGAGTGCATGAAATTTTTTTACTGAACACATTGAATAATAAAAACCTGTAAGGTGTTACAGAAATAGCGAAGCAGCAAAATATTGATTTAACGGTCAATTGATAGCGTATTTTTATTTAAAAATCTAATTA
>JAHZNA010002809.1:0-11661 GCA_027743935.1 Sinodicranocentrus sp. ZH6 | reverse complement strand
GGATAACAACAATAATTATTGATCATTATGTCCGGCTTTTTTCCTACCAACAACCGTTTGTGCCACTCTAGTTGAATAGTACCTCAATGGATCGATAGCGGGAGCTTAAATTAAACAACCTTTTTCGTGAGTAAAGTTCCGCTGAATTTTCATGTACATTGAAAGCAACTGTCATTACATCATATTTTACGAAAGTGGAATTACAGCATATGCTAACAAAATGGACCGACCCCAGCCATTCACGACGAAAATTGATTACCCGGTATTTCTCCCTATTGGCCATGTTTGCAAGCTGTCCAGGCCACGGAATGAGGACGATTGTAGCAGTAGTAGGCTTACCACGAGTAACTGCCTACATTGTGGTTATCCTCATGATAAATGCATAAATATTAATACCTCGACAAGAATTTTAAGTATCGACAATGATTCAAGATTTCCCAATAATGTGATTCCCAATTCCTCTGCTAAACCTTGTGATAAATATGGATGTGGATGTGGAGATACAGATAACAGTAACCAGAAACCTCCAGCTCGGAACAAATTTGAAGAAATGTATGCATGCTTAACAACAACAAAATTCAACTCGAACATTCTGAAATGTTATTATAAATCCCTTATTTCTTATTTTCCATAGACCGGCCGAATTTTTTATAGCAGTGATAGTACTACTACTCTTATATGTTAGATTCACTTGTCAATTGAATTGATCAGTATAATTTTTATAATATATGTAACCTCTGGTGTCATATAAAAGGGAATATTACAAAATAATTTACATGTTGGCCTTCGCTAATGCCAAGGATCTTTACCCGTCATGCAGATTATTTTAGCTGGGGCAGCCGGCAGGCCACGAGGACGAGGATGCAGAGATATCACAAATGATAATTTGAAGCAAAGCATCGGTGCAAAGCAAGCAGGTGGCTTACGTTTCGAAAGCAAGATTCAATTCAGAATTCACCCAAGACACACTTATATCATATTTAACAGATTGAAGTATTGGAATTATAACACATCTTCTATATTTTCATAGGAGGTAAATATTCCGAAAGTGGCAGGGTACCGCTTCACCTGGAAAGTCAGTATAATAATTTCTTAACGGCGGTTGAGAACAAAGGTTGTCACGCGAAAAACAGTGAAAAATGTCCACCACCTACCAACCTTGCTGGATATCTTGCTGGAGGCTCTATGATTTTCATTAGGGACACTGAAGAAGTTATAGCAGAAACTGGATGTCCATGCAGCGGTACAAATAAGCTTGACAAAATGTGTACGTCCGGTGTTCGGGATTGCTCTAATTGTGTTTGTCCGCCGATAAGTGCACACATCTTATTTAAAGTATAGTACCAGTATAACAAAAATAAACATTAACACTATTCACGGAAGAAGCAACCAAAACAAAGATTCAATTAAAATTGATAAATTTTAGAAGGAACTTATCATTCCTGGAAAATGTTGGTCATTCTCGGGCGTTGGGAAAGTACTTATTCAGTTTCTCTATCCTATCTACGTAACTGGAATAACTTTGCATTATCCTACTAAAACCCAGTCTGGCGGCCTTCCCGTTTCTCCACAGGCTTTTGAACTCTGGGTTTGTTTAATTTTAAACTAATACAATTGTCAATTATAAAAGCATTATTTTGACATTAGACCGTCATGGAACTTGATATTTAACCAAATTTTAGGGCTACAGAGAAAAGACAGATAACGAACCATTCTTCTTTGGCAAGTATGAATACACACCGACGGATTCTCCATCACAAATGTACAAAGTTCAGGTAAATTCAATTCAATTCAATTGACTTTATTAGAGTGTTAATTAGTTTCAAGCATATACATAATTAGACAGGTAACCCAACCATATTGCCAGGTAAATATTGGTAGTAAATCCATATCAGGAAAAATGTCATTTTCATTGTTGGATGCATTATGATTATGGTTCATGTTAATGTTTTGTTATCAACAGAACCCAAGCCCAGAAACGTATCCATTTGTCCAATTCAATTTTCTGAACAATCAGGGAAAGAAATATTTCATTACTGTGTGTAATGTAGAAGTGCATCCGGCTTGATGGGATAGAGTTTTGTTCTGAACGCTACACAAACTCTACTTGATATAGATGGAAAACTTTGTGTATTGTTGTACGATTTAAAATTAGGAGTATAATTCAGTGATTTAATTTAATTGTATTTTATTCAAGTGCTAACTAGCTTCAGGCATATAATAAACACATATATATATCGTATAACTGCACAGTGCACAGACGATTTCATTAGCTCGCATTCGCCTTTAGAACCAGTTTGTGAGTTAATAAAGTAAACATTTCATTGCTTTTTAACAGAATTTATTCTCTAGTGGAATACGTGTCGGAGTCGGAATAATACAATGGTAAAGAACGTATCACAATAAAGTTAACGCAAATTTAAAAAACAAAATGAAGGTAATATAAAATTATTTATAAAAGCATAAACCGGAGTTTTCACAGATAATCCATCCACAATTCCCATCTCAGCCTGTAAATGAAAGGGACTGACTGCGTGAGATCGAGAAAAAAAATCATATTACCAATATTATAATAATAATATACAAAATAACTAAATGCATGCATTTTCATGAAAATGTGATGTGTTCGTACTCATAAAAATTTGCGTCTGGAACACATGCACCTCGTTTCAATATATAATGCACAAATACTGCATCACAATCACCTTGGCTCAAAAACTTTATTGTTGTTTTCTCAGTCACTACTTGCAACTGAATAATCAAGGAGAAAAATGCTGTCACTGCTGCAAACGACTATTAATAAAATATCACAGTGACTTTTAGCATTGTTTCAGACACAAAAAAAGCTTTTGTAAAGTTTTGTAGAGAGTTTTCTACCTACCCCCAAAATAGTCTCGCGATTAATTGCGAAGTAAGAATTTACTGACAGTACGCTGGGATTTGTGCTAGAGAAACTCCACTCCAAACTTTGAATCTTTAGCCAATGATTAATATTATTGTTTAACGGGTAAATCATCATCATTATTTTATATTATAAAACGTATAAGCAATCATACTAGGCGTCTTTGATGAGAATTGTGACATAGCATTGCACCACTTCGTCGAACAAATTCATATCCTGCAAAAAACTATATATTACATAGCAAAAACATTTAAAATCGAAATCAACAACCTTTTTTCCGTATATGCTTTTGAAATAAATTTACATACCGCGTCCCCTGCACCAGCTAGACATTCAGATACAGTAAGATATTGTACAACAAGTTGCGCCAACATTAATAAAAATATTAGGTAGTCTTCCGCCGGTGTATGATAATACTGAAAAGATGAACCCTTTCATGTATACAATCATTTATGGTTGAAATAAAATTTAAAAAAAGTACAGGCTGATGCAAAAGTTCCCCATTTCTGTATCGCCCGCTTACTGGTATTTTAATTGGAGGTTCCGGATTATTGCCGGCCGAATAGGAATAGATGTGTACTGAATCAGATCCATCGTATTCTTCTTTCTTGCCAGCTTTATAGAAAAACATCCTAACCATGGTAAGCGTCATTACAGCCATCTACATTTTAAAAATTTCATTGTTGTTATTTAGGCATGTCCAATAAAATGAAATAGTCAATATTGTCATAAAAATGTATACTTCGATGTACCTCAGAAACCATGTATATAAAAATTGGAATGGCAAAAACCTCTCCAAAATTCCTTAGCAAAACCGTAAGTAAGCGATGATGTGTAAATAATTTAGCCAAGGAATGTTTCAATCCCATTCGATATAATTGTCCTCTATTTTTGACTGCAACTATAAACATCCGTCAAATACTAGCGTCAAATATTTTAAATGACAGAAAAACAACTTACGTTGCTGGAAAGTTAGGGCAAACTTAAAATTCCACATTTCAGATGCATTTTTCAGCACAATTGCAAAAATCTGCATGAGCAATTTAATCATCATTGCGGAATACATTAAATAGATTTGAAAAACAAGTCCGGCTATTTGATATGGAAGAAGTTCGTGATCTGGAGCAACTCTACTTGTTGAGCTAATAGGTCTGGCTATCATAGAAGCGACCAACCCTGTCGAATACCGGATGTGAGCTGGATAGTTTAAGTAAAACAAAACGCTTAGCGCTATAGCATACAGAGTGAATACTACGTGGTAGACGATAATTTTCTTCTGGATCTTTAGGCATCCACTGGTTTCCATTTCTGTAAGAGCTGCACACCAACCTGTACATAGGTACATAGTTAAAGAAATACATAAGTAATTGTAGTAGCATTCAACAGTTTCATTGATTACTACTCATACGTCAAATTATTTGTAAAAAGTCTATATTACAGTTGAAATAGTGCGCGATTAAAATTCCATCGCCCAAAATGATTAAAATACTCCATACAGCAACAAGAATGAGGTTAATAATTATAACCAGTAGTGGGATTTGATATTTATACAGCTCCAATTCATCAATACGTCTGAAAATACAATTCCTTGACTTCATAAAACTGTGGTTTTACGAGGCAAAGCACATTTGCACATCTGCATAAATTCATCGCATTTAAAGTGAAAGTATTTACTGGTAGCTCGCTTCTAACGTGCTGATCAGTTTCTGCTCAGGAGTACCACTCCTAGTATTTGTCTCAGAGTTTTCCCATTGAATGTCAACAAATGCAGCAATCATCAAGCAAAAGGCTACCCAGAAAACGATTGTAGTCAAGAAGAAAAGTAATACGTCTCGTTTTCTGTGAGTGAAGTCCATGTGCTTCTTGGAATAGTCCGCTTTAACAGTTACAAAACTTCGTCCAGACAGTTTTAAAGCCCACAGGTAAATTCGCAACGATCTGGTTAAATACTGACTTTCAAAACTAATTCCTGGCTCCATCCTGATGAATAAATAAAGCCGCATAAAGTAAGAGCAGAAAAAATTGCAAAAGATGTGAGATTGTTTTTGAGACGTATTATATACGAAAAAAGATACAGTCATATAAATATCCGTAATTCTCACCAACTCGCTGGTACTTTTCCAAAATTACTCAATGTTTTCTTTTCCTCTTCTGGGTCAGTATTTGATAAAATTAGCCATTCACTATCTCGCTCTTTGGATGCTGGCACGCGAAAGAGATTATGATATTTGAAAATAGATTCAAGATTTTGCTTATGTTCTTTCGCCAGTTTCTTCTGTTCCATAATATCCTGGTGCCACAAATTCGGCAAAACCCACTTAGCTGATTTAATTTTGGTTTCTTTGGATTTCTCTGCAGCTTTCCTTTTATCCTCACCAACAAAGTAATGGATAATTTTGGAAATTATGCCTTCCTTACTTCCGTTTCCGCTTCCGCTCTTCTTCTTCTTTTTATCCTTATCCTTTCCTTTTTTATCTTTTTTATCTTTCTTTTTCTTGTCCCCACCACCTCTGGCAATCCGAAGACTTCGATAAGTTTTAGGGTCGTCTTTTACCAAATTGATGGATTCTTGGAGCATGTCGATTTCAATAGTTGTGGACTCGCGTAGTTTTTCGTTGACGCTACATTCTATATTATCATCCGAGTCATCATCCATACATTCAATTTTTTTCAAGAATTCAACATACTCCCGTTTCTTCAAAATTTCACGGAATCCCACAATCCTCTGCACTTTCTCTTTTGCAACGGGATCGTAGAACATTAGAGGCTTATAATTACAAGGCTCGTTAAAAAACTCTGTCTGTAACTTTTCCAGTTCTACTTTCTCTTTCGATGATTGAGGCAACTTCCAATTTTCAATTGGGCACTGTAAATACTCATACATGCATCGCCATTCCACGTAACAGCTAGGTAAACTCATTTCCCGGCGACGGTAACCTTCCTTGATCACCATTTCCGCTCGGTTGATTTCTTTTTGCAAATTCAACCTCTCCTTCTTTCGACGACATTTTGAAGATTCAGAAGGGAAGAAATACAACATGTCTGATTGGTGGTATCGGTTCCCTTAAATAAATCAAATGAATGAAGCTTTCTGCTGAAAAATTTAAACTGGCCCAAAAGAGGTGAGTGACGAGCATGAGCTACAAGCTGAAAGTTTTGCGAAAATAGACTCGATAAAGTTCATTTGGGCAAATGGTGCAACCATATGAACCCTAAAATTCTGATATCCTCATGAAGTCAGGAATTTCATAAAAAATGCGATATAGCAGTTCATATTAAATCTCGTATATTACGTGTCATATAAAAAAATGTGATGTAGCTAATAATAATGATTCGGGATTTGACGTTTGGAAGTGATGTGGGGAATTTATGGGAATTTGTGAAGAATGTGATGTACCTAAAAAGTAAATCTGCACGGTGCACCGTCAGCCAGCCAACATCCAATCCGTTTAATTGGGAGTTGGGATTTAAAACAAAATCTTTTCAGAGTCGAACGATGAAGCTCGCAAAATACACGCACCAGACTAGGTCGGTGGTCGGTAATGTCGGTATATAAGTACTTACGACGAGACGCATGCATACACCCTATTACACACAAAAAATCACAACAAATATATGCACACACACATGACGCCCTCCGTATCAAGATGCACCGAAAGATTGAAAAATATTGCGGAATCAGAAACTAGTGCTAGTGGATGTTGTGATGTGAGATCGTGTTTTCCTTTCAGTATATAATATTTCATTTCGCTTTTCGCAGCGAAAGTGATACTTATGTATTTATAAGCAACTCTTAACTCCTGTGCGGAGATAAATTAGGAAATTTTGATCATTCTGTTGCAAAAGTAATTAGATGAGAGACGACTGACGCTTAGCTATAAGCTATCTGACCGTAGTGGCATTTAAAACTTGATTAAAATCGAAAATTGTATTTAACATTGTTTATTTTTATGTGATTTAGTAAAAATGGCGACAACAATTACAACTGCTAACGTGTCAACGAGCGGCGATGGCACTGTTGGGGACAAAGTGAGTCATGAAGAATCATCTCCATCATCGTCATTAGTTAGCTGTGCGTTCAGCGATCTCATTCCAGCAGAACCTCTTAAAAATATCATCGCATCTGCGAAATTCTTAATTGTTGGCACTACGTCAACGATGTATAACGAGGTTAACATAATGTCAGTCGACGTTAAGTATGATGAAGAATTCCGCTTAAATGAGGAAATTTTGGATGTTGTTGAAAATGAAGGTGGGTTTCCATATTTAAAAAACTTGCATTCAACATTCAACCTTGTTTTCATACCAGTATGTTGTATGTCAGTGTTGAGTTTTATTTCTATCATGTGTCATGAATGACTAATATTTCTCTTTTCTCTTTTATATGAATAGAGTTGAAACTTTCGAGGATGCCTGCACTTAAAGAAATTGTACTTGCTCCTAACCCTGTGGATAAGCTTTATCATCGGGCTATTATAGTAAAGATTTATAAGAAAACGCTGAATGCGGATGTATACTTTATTGATGTTGGGGGCATTTTCAAAGTGAAAGTGGGAGTTTTGAAACCAATTAATAAAGACATTATGGATGTATGTTTAAAATGTGAAGTATAATTTACTAAATGTTGGCTTTTAGATGGCAAAATATGATTTGAATTGTTTTTTTTAAAATAGTTTCCTGTCTTAGGATATCACGTCTCACTTCAAGATGTTCCAGGGGAGGATAAGCTGATTTTGAAATCGTATTACGACAACCTTATGAATACACTTAGAGACGCTGAATTTAGTGTGAAACTGGGTGAAAGGATTTCTGGAGCTGTAGATAAAACTAAACATTTGATACTACAGAGTATTCATTCGATAACCTATCAATGCTTAACAATTTTTTTTAAATTTAAACAATAGGGTGCATTCATGGAAAAGGATATGGTTATTTTGTCCCACAAAAGCTTTGGAACAACTAAGTCACTGGCAGATGACATAAATGAATTAAAGAAATGGGAATGGGAAAAATATAGTAATGGAAAAGGTACCGATGATGAAATATGCGAAAACGGTGCGTTCGGGAAAAAACACAGAAGATATAACGACCAGGCAATTGTTTCGTCTTATGATGTTGACGTGGGATCCACCTTTACTGCACAAGTGTCGAGAGTTGCAACAGACGCTTTAAATCCAAATGCAGCTTCTGAAACCCTGCTACGAGTGTATTTACTAGATAATCCAATCTACCAGAACTATTTTAATGTTCTTCATACTCAATTGCATCGATATGCTACAACGATCTCCAGGTCAAGTTTCTATCCATCAGTTAATGAGACATGTTTGTTTAAATTAGGTAAGTAATTTAGATCATAGCGTGAATTCAGTATTTTGTTGTTTTTGATCGAATGATATGATTTTATTTGAATAGAGGAAAATGCAGTTTACGCGGAATTAGGCGTTAAATGCATGGGGCGTTGGTGTCGAGGGATTCGGCTGGAAAGCAATTTAGTTTATCTCATTGATACAGATGACTACGTTGTGTTTGAAAATTTACCCATGGAAGATTACGAGATAAGGCGCCTTTATGGGGAATTCATCAAAATTCCCATACTCGTTCTAACAATTTATCCACAAGGTATAGTAATAACTATAATCCTTGCTTACTAAATGAAGATCTTTCGTTATTTCGTGCATAAATTAAATTTTGTTAGACATTGCCAAACGAATTTTTTAATTTGCAGAGAACGGGCGATGCATTCCATTGGATAAAGCCAGGGAAACATTCAAGCCTAAAGAGCGGTATACCTTCAGAATTACAAAGGTTAGATTGGATGGCTGTTATGAGGCGGAGTATAAATTGGGGTGAAGCCTCTATTGCATCCAGGTCATCTCCACATCGTCCTCACCGAGTGTTCATGAAGGGTTCGTCACTTTGATTCGATTATAATTTTTGGCTTTCGTAGAGATGTCAGGATAGATACAGAGAAAATGAATTTGACAATCACCCTGTCCTAAATATATTCACAAGTGTTAGTTATATCAAAAGTCATAGCTCATAGTAATATGCTTGTGTCAATTTTTGTCTGACAAATTTAATCATAGTCATAGTCATATGACACGAGTTTGCATAAATAAACACATGTTTTTGTATTTTTCAAACGTTACAAGTGTATGAATAGCCACACAATATAAGTAAACATAATTTAGCATTTCAAAATTCCATGGAACCATCATCCAAACCAGCGATCCGAAGGGCTTGAGTTACTTCGGATTCACTAAGGCTAAGATCGTCCTCTATTTCATCAATGGGATTTTTTTCATTTTCATCACGATCACTACTAGGAACACTAATTATATCAACTCCTTCCTCTGTCGTTGTTGTAGATTGATTACTGCTTGTATTTGGCCCAGAAAAAAACCCTGTGGTGCTCGTTTGAGTTGTTGGAATCACGGTGTGAGGTGAAGACGATGTTGATGGCAGGGACTGATTGAGATTTTCATCGGTTATCACAGCTGTTGCTGGTACCTTAGAGCCTGATTTTTTAAATTCCGATGGAGTATAGAAAAACGTAGTATTTGTAGGGTTTGTTACGGAACCGTAACCAAATTCAATTTTATCCAAAGCATCGTCTTTGGGAATTCCTAAATCCATTCGAAGATGTTCTAACATATCGGCCAATTNAACGTAGTATTTGTAGGGTTTGTTACGGAACCGTAACCAAATTCAATTTTATCCAAAGCATCGTCTTTGGGAATTCCTAAATCCATTCGAAGATGTTCTAACATATCGGCCAATTTGTCCTAAAAATCAATAAATCACTTGCATTCTTTATTTGTACGTAAAACAAGGGATAAGATGGTATTTTACATTCAACAAAATATATTGGTACTTACGGGATCTAACGCTTTGTTTTGGTCCATGTGCGTTTTAAACAGTATTTTAAGGCCTTTATTTGTATAAATCCCTTTGCTAACAATATCTTGCGTCACGTCAGCCAGGAAGGTTATATATCTATCGGATGATTCTTTCCTAAACAAAGTAAAATATTAATGATCTCTTCTCTTCTGAATAAAACCATTCGCATGTATGTTTTAATATGGTCCTTACAAGTCAATGGTTGATTTCGTTTTATGTCCTCGTCCACTTCCTTTTTTTATGCGCACACTATGAGTATGCTGGTCCGTCGAAAATTTTGTACGATAATGATCATCCTGCTCTCTCAACTCTTTCCTTGATTTAGGGATTTTAATGGCACTTCGATGACATTCATCGACAGGAATATCTTTGCAAGGCTTATCTTCTAAGTGCACATGCGTATTTGTAGTACCACCGCTTGCGAGGATTCTATGACATTTTTTCTCTGGAGTACTTTCCCTAGTGGTTATTCTACTTTCTCCACTTGAAAATCCGTAGGCAGAATCACGACTAGAATCTTTATTATTAGAAACACCATTTATGTAATGATTGGGTTTGATGCTGTTCGGGATGCTGGTCATTGAAGTGGATTTCAGTAGACTTTTAGTTGATGAGGTTGCATGGTTATCGAAATTCTTCCCGAATACCTTCCCATGAGAATTACCGTCTAGAACGACCTTCTTGGTTTTATGATTGTCCCCTCTCCTATGCATTGAGTTATCAATTCGACCAGTTTCGATTGTTGAACTAATATGTTTTGCAGAAATGAGAAAATCTTCTGCTGTTAGCTCATCACTTCCACAAATCGTTCCCTAGATTTACATTTAAAAAAATAAAATATATGCCGACAATAACTCAATAACCTGCTATAAAAATGAATGATTATACCGTTATTTCACTTACAATCGAAGCTATACTGCTGGCTCTTTTTCTACTTTTATCTGGTTTTCTTCCGTTTAAATCCTTTTCTGGCAGCATATCTTTTTCTGTTAAATGTATCGCTTTCCGAGATTCTTTAGGAGAGTAAAAATGGTGAGCACGGTTTGAGGGCTGATCAAAAGCGACCAATGGTTTACATGAAGTTGTACTCTTCCTAGAATTCATTAATGAGTCTGCTTTCTTAGGCTTTTTTATTACTGTGGATGTGGTTGATTTCGTTGTTGATTTTCTGGGCGAATTCGGCGAATGGCATTCGCAAGGTAAAAAACATTTGGCGTGACGGGAAAGCCTGAAATCAATGCTTGAGTTGTTTGCCAGAGTAGAAACTGAAGAACGTGATTGCTGCTTGCATTTACTTTCCGAGACAGAAGCTGTGGTCAACGGAGCGGTTGTCACTCGTTTTGGCTTTGATGTTGTCAGGTCAAACTGGTGAATGTGGTTCAGAAAACGACGTATTTTCTCTGTGACACCAAGCGGAGTGGCATCTTCCGATTGTGGTTTCTCGTTACTCATTGTACTGTCCGTTTCGTCAGACATGAATGCTAAAACGAGGAAAGAAAACAAGGAACTCCTCTCTTCAACTATTCTCAAGTGTACACTATTCATAAAATATTCATAACTCATGTTGCCTATTAAATTTTGTACCATCGATTGAGCTTCGGATACTTGAGGGTCCAAAAACCACTTGGTACTCGTCATGAAGGTAGGATGGTTGAGCTGGCGTTTTATTTTGTATTGAGGATTTAGCTTCTTTGTCAATTTTTTCCGAAATATGTAAGCTATCTGGATGGCTTCTGTACAATTGACTGCGTTGGAGATGATCATGACTCACAGAATTGTTATTGAGGCTAGTATTTGTACTCTTCTTCGGTTTGATATTTGTACAACCCATCTTTTTTGATAATGGCTATGAAATTTGT
>JAHZNA010002808.1:0-44417 GCA_027743935.1 Sinodicranocentrus sp. ZH6 | reverse complement strand
CTGTACAATATAGTGCATAGAAGAAGGTATATTATGTAGATTACATGCATATAATGTACTGTTTAGTAGAAAAGACAGTAGAAAAAACTAAAACATGTACCTTACTTACTTACTTACTCGTACTCCTACTACTCCACTCCAGTCAGAGCATAGTAAAAACATGCACAAGCATGACAGCTCATTCCATACTTTGTATTTGCGGAGTTGTATTATGAATTGTTGTTGAATGCCTGATTGGGATGATGGAAGAAAAATTCAGCAAATATACTTAAGTACAGCTGGTGTTTTTAATTAAAAAATGTGTAGATGTATTTAATAGTTTAATAGTTTACGTTTTGCTATTTACTCATTTGAGGGCAGTTCCGAACGAGTCTTCTCTTGTCATTCAATATTTGGCTAATAGATATGGAGAGAAAACTTGAAGAAAAAATGGCTGGATTGTAAGATTTGCTGCAAATAAAATTAATATCAATGATGTACATATTTATACTCATAAATTGTCAGAAATAACAAACAGCTAAAATACAAACATTGGAAATTTTTACACTGGTTTATATTTTGTCTGAGATGGGTTTGGCTTTGTTTTTGTTAAATTTTAAAGTATGAATCAGCCAGGTGTTAGTAGGTGCCATTTGCGTGGACAATAAAGGATTGACATTATCAGGTGAGATAATTTAAAGTTTTTTAACGTCTTAACGTATATCAAATTAGAAATAGAAAGTTAAAAGTAAGAGTAAGACCAATGTCATTGTGAACAACGAATGATGATAGGTTATCGAAGTAAATTTTTCCTTGATGTTGATTTGATGGGGTGGGCCGGGTGGGGCACGTTTTACCGTTACGTTTCTGCGCTAAACAATCCTCAGAGTCAAAATTGAAAAAAAAATTACATTGATGTAACTGTTACTGTAATATTGTGTTTAAGGTCGTGGGAAGTTTGTCGAGGACAGAATATTTTTTTAATGTTAAAGAAAGACATGGATTTTCTGTTATAAATTTATCTATTCATATTTATTAGCTGTATACATCTTCATTCATAATATGGTTTAGCAAATGGCGTGGCAAGACCAGAAATGTCAGGAATAATTAGTAGCATCGCGGACCAAGCCCGGAAACTTGAACCAACTAGTTCTGTAAATCCTGTCATTCGGTTAGAATCTGATCATGGGTGCGTAATTTTTAACTAATCATTGTTTTTTCATAAATATTAATTGCTTTCTTAATATTCTATTTTTTAGCTTATTTTACTGCGTGTAGTGTAGTTAAAATAAAACCGCCATCGCCATGAAATATAACTAGATTTGCACTGTGACTCTTCACAACGTTTAATTTCATTCTTTGTTATTGCTTGATTTACAGATACTGTTTGATTCAAAAGAAGGGAGATTTTACATTGGGAATTTTCAAGAGACATTCCTAAAATATCCTCCGCAATTTGTCATATTATGCATTTATGATAGTTAATAGTTATAAGTTTCAACTCAAGTGTCTTCTTCGTCCCATGCTCGGTTTCGGACACATGAAAAAGTTTTATATTCGCTATTCATTCATCATTTTATTTTCAATACAAATTGTTTGCAATGTAGCGATAGCTATGGCGGTGCATTTGTACATTCTTTGGGTTTGGGATGGAATATGGATGTTAATAATATAACTTTGCTAACAATATTGTTTTGTTTACTTCAAAATAATTTTATCATACTGATGATGTGGTAAAAACTGCAACATGTCTGATCTATCTCATATTCATATTTGTCTGAAATCTGGGTAGCCAATCGTAATCGTAAATATAGTATTTGGGTGTGTGGTGCATGAATCAAAAAGCATTTGAATGAATACAGAAAGAAACGGAGATGGAGATCCTTCGAAGTCCGAAGACACGTAGACGTAGACAAGTCAAATATAGCATAAAGTCAATATTTGCCATCTAAATCCATAATAGGGGAATGATTTATAGCATATAGCGTTTCTGTGTTAGATTTTCGAACATTGCTACTGTACATTATTAGCTGGGATTATCGGAGATTTAACAAGATTCAATAAATAACTGTTATGCTGTCAGCTAATAGTCGTTCACAGACGCCACTGTTGGATGACAGCTCATCTTCCTCAGACGACGCTGAAATGGCAGGATCGCCGAAAAAATCGCCAAAGAAGGGCCCAGACGAAATCCTAATGGGTTCTGTGCGTTCTGCGTCGTTTAATATTATTTTCCAGGTAAATTTCCCACTTTTAATTATATGTACGCATTTTTGATACTTTTAATATTGTTACAATTTATTATTCTTATAACGTTTCATTTCATGACTCCATGTTTTATTTTTAAGGTGTTAATACGGGTGTTTACGTTTTCATTAAATGCGTTTATCCTACGCTATGTATCCCATGATGTTCTGGGGATCTGCAATGTAAGACTTGCTCTTCTCTACTCTTCAGTGATGTTCCTTAGCCGAGAACCTTTTAGGCGAGCTGTACTTCGAAAAAACGAGAATGAGTCCTGGCTCGAAACCATCAATTTAATTTGGCTTGCGTATGCTGCAGTTTAAAAAATAAACCCTTCTATTCTCTCGTATTGGGATATGATGATACTTACGTCGTAACTTTCTTCTTTATTTCACAGAGTACCGATTACTACCTTTTGGTCCTTGCTATTTGGACTGATCTGGTGCTACGTGTTATCACAGCCAGGACAGAATGCAGACTCTATCGTCGCAACTCAATACAGGACAAGTGTTTGGCTGATGTGCTTTGCCTTAATAATAGATTCTTTTACCGAAGTTCCTTATATTTTATCGCAGTATTTCATGTTCTACAGATTGCGGGTAAGGTATTCGTAAGTACTCACAGTCAGAAAATATCAGAATTACATAATGTGATCGACCATTTCAATTGTTAAGTAAGTTCAGTGTTATTTTTTTAGATTGTTGGCGATACAATTCTCATCGCTCTTAGATCATTTTGCCTGTGTGTAGCGGTTGTAAAGTTTCCTTCAACTGCCATATTTTCGTATGCCCTTGGAACGCTTATGGGGGTGCTCTTTGTAGGTGGAGTATACTACGGATCTTTCTATTACTATATACATAAAACTGGACATAGGGACCTACCGTTTGGCACAATAACCGCTTTGCTTCCTCGTTTGGTAAAAAAAACTTATATGCCATGTAAAGTATACCATCAAGTGCGTGTGGACATTTAAGTATTTAAAATTAAAAATACTCATTTTGATCGTAAAGGATGTACGGATACCTTTGAATTTGGCGACATTAGCCCAAACTCTTCAGAAACAGGCTAAATCAGTATCTCGTACGAAGGTAATATATTTCTTACCAAATCACATCCAAACTTGGACAGGTTTTAATTTTTAATGTGGCACATAATATGTACATATGTAGGAACTCATGCAAGAGATTGGCGCTGTGCTTGGGCGTTTAGTCCGGATGATGTCGATAATTGGGATGATCGTTATAGTTTACGGGATTCCATACAGCAATACAGTTTTATATTTGTATGGGGGTAGCAGACTAAGCGACGAAGGGCCAGGAACACAACTACTTCAAGCCAATTGTGTTAATATCATGGCTTTAGCGCTGAATGGAGTTACTGAAGCGTTTACATTTGCAGCAATGAGCAAAGAACAAATGGACCGGTAATCAATCACCTAATTGTTACATTTTTACTACGGGTCGAGAAATACACTACCTTCTCTATCGCAAGTTATTGTCGATATATACGCGCTGGAACTTTATTGAAAGTAAATATGTGAATTATTTCCAGATTCAATCAAAGATTGGTTTGGTTTTCTGGAATCTACTTGTTGGCTGCATGGATTCTGACAGCGTATTTGGGTAGTATTGGATTTTTTATTGCTAACTCAATTAATATGATTTTACGAATAATTCAGAGGTGAGACACTTTGTTATGTAAAACTGTACAAGCTCAATCTTCGATATTCCGATGTTAACTTAAATCAATTTTGTTTTGCATATAGCTGCACTCTGATAAACTTAAAGTTTTCACTATACAAAATCAACCCTTTCGAGTTCTGGCTACCGAAATTCAAAGTCATCGCGTGTTTCGGAGCTTCAGCCGTTTTTATTCTCACCATGACTGTAAGAGTAACATCACTAGGAGCTCTTCAATCGTATTTAGCTCAAAGTAAAATATTGTTAATGGTTATGTGCAGCGTAGTCTTCATGTGTTGCTTGGTTTTTCAGGTAATGGACTTTGGGCGTACCCTATTTGTCGTCGTCGGCGTAGTCATTTTTGGAATTAATAGTTTAACTGTTTTGTACATTGATAACGATCTCACCTCATTCTTTCTTAACATATATAAGACTAAACAAGCTTAACGAACGTTGGAATTACCTACTAAGTAAGCATGGTTGTTTTTGTGCTATATTATGTATTAATCCTTTGCGACAATTGCGACTCGTGTGCTTTTAAATCGTTGATAGTGACTAATATATTCCATATTATATAAAGAAATTCCATATGACTGATAATATGTATGTGACATACGATACGATAAACACATAACGTATTTGTTTATAGATTACCTAATAACGTTTTCGGATTCAATTGAAATGTGAGTAAATGTAATTAATAAATCAGTCTGCGTCTGAACTTCTATAATATGTTATTTTATATACTAAATAAAACGTTAAAAACAACGGCGAAATTATAATGTACGCGTTAGACCAATCATTTTCTACATTTGCGAACCATTTTAATTTTAAAACACGCATGACAAGAATACAATAAGAAGCATTTCGCATCCATAAACTAATAATAATACAAGACGGACATCAATGAATCATGCGAATCTTTTGAGAATCAAGAATCGGCCATACACCTGATAAGATGACAGAACCAACAAGGATCAAACTGGAACTCCTAGCATGATTCACAGCACTTGTATCCCCTACCGGAGTTCCACTTCCCGATGATGGACCACTTGTAGTACCTTGGTTACATTTTGCTGAGGTCTCGCACGTGGTAGTGTCCTTGTTACAATTATCATCTTTGCAAGTGCATTCCTCCTTCGACGCTTCACATCCGACCCCAGCTGTTGCAGGGGCGCATCCTCCCGCTGTCACGTCAGGTTTTCCGCTTTTGAGAAGGCATAAACCATCACACTCAGAAATACCATCAGGAGCATCACACGTTTCCGTTTTGCAACATTTTACTTTAGCTGAGAACAGAACAAATACATGCAAATTACAAATTGAGATTTAAGTTTACACTTTTTACACCGTCAAATCATCTTTAAGCCAATAATAGTTTGCTAAAAATAGGTATGCATTTCACTTGCCCTGTCCCTCCCCTTGAATGACCAGAAGACACACAACTACAAGCACGCGGAAACAGTTATTTTTCGTGATGATGACGCCCATCTCGACTTTTTTTCAGAGTTCTTCCAACTTACTAATTTTAATGAGATTTCTAATTACTTATCATTCAATTTCAAGTTTAGTCAGTTTAAGTAGGACGTGATTATCCTTTTATAAAGGTTAAGGGCTGCGAACAGGCCTAATTCCAATGTATTCTAAGATCTATAAAACTATGAGAAAATCATGGCTGCTATGGTACTATTACTATATGTATAAGACATTTTTTTAGCCAATCACGTTCACGAGCGATTTGAAAAGGAACCAAATCCCTTTTTTTCTTACTTCAATATGCTCATCAGTCACCAATCTGAATTCGTATTGGTTGGTTTGCAATTTGCAGAAAATGATTGCTCGTTGAAATACATGCGTTGTCGTGGATATAGCGGTTCGTTGCGTGCGAAGAAGAAAATATTAGTTTTTGAAATATACTAGCTACGTAAAACATTTTGACCTCGAGTGAGCCGTCGTGTGTGAGTCTGTTGAGAGAAGATAGTTGCTTGCTGACGTTGTCGTCGATTGCTGTATTGTGCGATTTGTTAAAGCCTTAAATTCCTACCGTCAAATTCTACTTTTCTACAATTAACTAACTGGAAGCTAAATTAAAGTTAACCCGTGAAGAACTCTGAAAAGTTGAAATGGGTGTTATCATCACGAAGAAAAACGTTTTTCTGCTGTTTGCAGTTGTGACTATTCTGGCCGTTCAAGGGGCTCAAGGACAAGGAGGTAAGTGAAGACATGTTTATCAAAATTTGGTTTGATGATTATCGTTTGCTGGGGTGAAGATCTTGACGCAATTTTACAGAGTTACTATAATTTGGAATTGGTATGTATTATTTGTTCTTTAGCTACACATAAATGTTGCAAAGATGCAGCGTGTGCGGACGGTACTACAATAGACACCTGTGAGGCTTGTTTATTGAAGGAGGGGGTACCTCACGCAGATGGATGCGCTGCGGCTGGAGCAGCGGTTGGCTGTGACGACACAGCTAAGACGTGCATATGCAAAAAGGATAATTGTAACAAAGATGAAACAGCATGTCACACTGAGGCTAAATGTCCTGTTACCGGCGGTACATCAGCACAACCACCTACAACAGACGCACCAGAAGCTTCCTCTGTGAATGGCATCCTTAGCTCTCCCTTGATCCTCGCTGCTTCGGTAATCTTATCTGGTTATGTTGCAAAGCCGTCGATTCTCCGAAAATCCACCGGATTGTTTTAAACCCCTGCGTTGATGACAGGTGATATTAAAGGTTGTATGTTTCAAACTGGAATAATATGATGGATTGATAAATAAATGGTTTTAAATTAATATGACTCTGTTGTGTATTGTATTCATTCAGAATGCTAAAAAAGTAAGTTAAACTAGTAAGATCCAGTAGTTTATTTGAAAACCGCAAAATATGATTTAGATTAAACCTAGATATTTAATTTTAAAGTAAGTGCATAGACTACTATAGTACTATCTTACATACATATAACGATATATTGCATTCACTGTTAAAAAGTTAAAAGTCAAGGTCATATGAAAATGAGTATCATGAAATGTACGGTATTTTCGGCGCCTTTAACTGTTATAACATCATAATATTTCCTTACTGCAACAAAACTAACGGAGCTACAGTTACACTGTAAATCTATTAATCATGTCAAAAGTCCACAGTGGCTGGTCATACCCCGCTACGTTTCCTGCATTTCTCATAATCAAGTAAACAAGATTCTTAACCGTTTTTGTATAACCTGCAACGTCATTATTAACTCTCCATATGACTCTATCAGCTAAATGGAACTCCGGAGATCCAGACCATTTAAGACTTTTAATCATTGCTGTGACCGTCGTATGTGGAACAAGAGCATCTAATTGGCCAGTGTAAATGAGTACTTTGTAGTTATTCTCTGTGTCAAGGAGCTCTTCCAAAAGGAATTTAGCTGATTGGTAAACGTCTTCGTGCATGGCATAGTAGACTGTGTCATTAAAATTGGAGAATTGTTGATTTCCAACATGAATCGCACGACGAATATGATCTTGCTCCAAGTAGTTGATGAAATAATGTCGATCCTCCGGACCGACTGCTTGATGATAATTTCGAATGTAGCGGAACCCTGTCACATTTTTAAAGTAAGAAGGTGCCACAAGTGGATAACCAACCATTAGCGATTCTCCAACCTAAACAAAACACAGATTTTTGCACTAGATATTAATCAGCCTTACAGTATTTCCCCGATATACTCAACGAATATATTATAAACGAACCTTAAAGGCATCAGCCCATCTCTGCTTCCTAATTAGGTCCAAAGTGACTTTCTCTAATTCATGAAAAAAGCTTTGCTCCTGCTCTCCAATGAGCCCAATGCTGTAAAAGAAGTTACCGTAGTCGAGCTGATTGTACGGATCTATAAATGGAGCACCCAAAGCCAGCCCTCGAAGATTGACGGGAATGAAAGGTGACTTTTGATTTTCCTTATGAATCTTGTAGGCAACGGCTAGCACATATTTTGCTGGAAAAATTATAACAATTTTATTTAGCATGAAGCTTTAGCCTCTATCTTGTGATTCATTATTTCATCCAGTACCAGCATATGACTCTCCAGCAATGTAAAATTCTCTAGACTGAAAGTCCGGAAACAGTTGAAAAAACTGAACCAAGGCGTTGTATAAGTCTCTCGATACATCCTCAATTGATCTAGCATATCCAGCTTCGTCTTCGGTGAAGCTGAAGCCTGTAATTCCACAATATATATTGACCTTGTACCATACTATGTTGCATACAATTATTGCATTTTCAATCATTTCATTCACATATAATTATTCTTATTTTTAAGCATTAAACATGTAAACGCTTCCTTGCTTCGTAAGTACCCGTATCACTTCATTCATATCCGAAAGATTTTAATGGCCGATGACGCAACAATTAGGGTTAATGGCACTTCTCAGTTTCATGCATCTATAGGTTCACCCATTTCACAACCTTCTCAATAACACCCTTAAATGAATGATCTTTATCGCATCCTCTATCATCATCAGCCCAAAAATATGTAGACATGCACACAACCAACGAATCAGATCTCGTAAAGCAAAGTTGCATGTTACATTATTTCTCTCTTCTACACACTTAATATTGCAAAGGCTACTACGTAATCAGTAAATGATAACCATATAACAGCACCATCTTATATAGACCATATCTTAAGGAGATTTATACGTATATGCGTATAGGCAGGCACATGAATAATTACAATCATCAAAAATTATATAAAAATACGCAGATTTTCTTATCTACTTTTACAAGCTAAGTTTCTACTCATGCGACTCACTATTTCACTAGAAATAATAAAGATCGTCAACACAATTAGTTAAAAAGTCGCTGTTACAGCCCTCATCCGTCAAATCAAACCATGTCTGTGCCGAGCGATGTGATTAATGATTCAGATAATAAAAAACCAGCACTTCCTTCCGCTCTCTTGTCTCTTCTTCAAATACTAAGTCTTCGTGACTTGATAACGTTTGCTCCAATACAGGAACCGACTGTTCCGCTTGTTCCCACAATACAAAGTTTTGTGTGGGAATTAAATTGAAAAAATACGTATGAAAAGTACGCATTACTAGATATAAGAGATAAGCGTTGTTGCATTAACTCCTCTGTTATGGTTGATATTGTAGCATCCTATATTCCTATCCGAAAGCTTTCTCATAAAATTCTCATAAAAAATGTTGAAGTGACGACTATTCAAATCCCTAAAGTATAGCATTCATGCACAACTCACATGCGTGCCTGAGTACTTGGAACTAAAATAGATTGTTGATTAATGGCTTGTTGGAATCAGCATTAAAAACTACGTATTGCGTATTAATTAGAAGGCCCAATACCCAACGATAAGCGAGATATATGGATAAGTGTCTTGGCGTAGAGGTGAGCGCTTATGCTCACCCTAATTCGCATACCAGTGTAAATTTTGATAATGGAAATATGTACCCACTGAATTTTTATTTTCTGACTGTTCGCATTGCTTGCAAATGCTACAACTGACCCACATGAACAACTTGCTATATCCACTCCAACCCTCCATTCCCTCCATGGAGGGTAAATCAAGAAATGGGGGCTTTTCGATAAGACTATATGTTTTTTAGATGTATTTAAGCATGTAGAGACAAAATATGCCGACTAAAGCTAGCTATATCCTCTCCAACCCTCCATTCCCTCCATGGAGGGTAAATCAAGAAATGGGGGCTTTTCGATAAGACTATGTTTTTTAGATGTATTTAAGCATGTAGAGACAAAATATGCCGACTAAAGCTAGCTATATCCACTCCAACCCTCCATCACCTCCATGGAGGGAAATTCCTCATATTATACATTTTAAATCAAATTAAACACTTGTACATATATTGGAGTATCTATAGATGGAATGTATCGGTAAAACATGTTGCATTAATACCATCTCTCCATACCCTCCATGGAGGGAAAACATCAAATTAGACATTTTTAATCAAATTATGCTTTACCATGCACTTAAACCATTACATATATATGTAAGGGCAAGAATCACATATCGTATCAAAAACTTCTAACCCTTGCTTCTTTGCGCTCACCTCTACTCTCAACCCTTTAACATGGAATAGATTACGTAATTTTGATCCGCTGCAGAATTTTAACGGATTAGCGTTGGGTCTTAGAATTTACACCAATCACGTAGTTTTGAATGCTGATTCGAATGAGCTATTTCCCAACGGGCTGCGCGAGAGGAAACACGCAGGCTCGCATGTCAGATGCAAGATTTCGGTTGGCTTTATTTCAATATACTGAATTTAAGCAACATGATATTTACGAATTTCAATTTTACCTGCCCCGACTAAACTGTCCATGTAGAGAATCGAGTGAGTAAGAGACCACGGGCTATCTCTTCGGTGAAGTACATTTTTGTCATCCACATAAAACGGCCCATTAGCGTTAAAAAGGCCGTATAAAGTCGTTACTCCTGGACCACCTCCTAGCCATAATAAAATCGGTGCGGATTTCGGTTGATACTACAAATTGGAGTAAGCATTTTTATATTGCTAAACTTTGTATTTTAAAGATTGTGCAATAAAAACTTTAAGTTTTACCTGAGCTGGAAAGAACCAAAAGAAGATGTTTGAATTGAACGTATCATTCACAATTAAAAACCCGCTGTAACTCTCAGTAGATGCCATGTTCTTTACTCTCGACAACTCCCTGCCTTCTCGAGCACTTCCATTATTCAAAAATGGTGTGAGAATCAACCTATCCCCAGGATTGCCAGGACTTTCCTCTACCGGCGGTGCCCTCGTTGGTCCACTTCTCTGGCCTGCTATTACTGGAACATTGATAAGAAGTAGGATACACGACACAGTCACAATTAGCCAGTCTTTAGAAATGAAGATTCTGTAGAAATGCTTGTATATTCTTGGAATATTCATTTTTATTTTGAAAGTTAAACAGGATCCCAATCACAACACAATTCACAATCAAAAGGAGTGACCACTCTCTGACATCACAAACGTTACCACACGAAGCAAAAAGTGAACTGTAGGGAAACTCCGCAAGCCTTTTGACAGTCGTTGAGTTAACTATGTTGTGAGACGCGTGCTTCACGCTTATGCCCATTATGCCAACAATGAGCAAACAAATAACATCATGCATTATACTTCTTTACGCAAATCACAAAACTATCATTTCTCTCTTCACAGTTAGTTTTACTTCGTTTTTATCAACGGATTACGTAACCCTTCTCCTCAGTAAAAAAAATTAGCCAGGCAGGATGCATGCAAACAACTGCATTTCTATACCTAACTAGATATTATTCTAGATGCCTTTGTTTTATTTCCTTTAGTTAGAGCTGATATGGATTTACCTGCATGTACCTAAACGCGTTCAATTCTGCAATTAAAGTGAGACAGAGTTTGTTACAGGATAACAATATGGTACGCGCTACTTGACGCTACATTTTATGGTTATCTTTTATAACTGGCTATGCAGTGTCATCACAAATGTTTTACAAGCAGGTTGAGGCTGCTCTATTCTATGTCTTACAAATATTAACTCATTCATTCTTCGCTACAGTTGACCACGTTTCATTCATTGTCAGCAGGAGTCACAGGGGGTTTTACGTAAAAATACTTATACGTGCCATCTCGTGTACCGCACGTTCTATCTTATTGCAACGCAGTTTAATTAAATGACTTTGTGTATAATGTCGATCTGATGTTGATATGGCCTGTCAAAGAATGCGCAAATCTGATATTCTGATATGCTTCCATTTTCCTTGTATTAACGGATGCAGAATAAAGATGTAATGGAAATGTTAAATCACTCCATTTTTACTTGTAATTTTTATTGTCACACTATATCAGATTATCACACAGGTCATGTTTTTATTACTAGATGAAAATGGGTTTAGAAACAGATGAGTTAGTTGGTTGTGCATTGTAAGTAAGTTGTATGAATTTCAGATTGAAATGGGTTTGTATATTAATTGGATCAATTCTAACGGTTTGACAAAGATCTCATAATTTCTTATCAAATATTCAACAAGTATGTATATCTTATGCATGTGTCGTATTTGCGTTTCTACAGTTTAATAATTTCTTGCAGGTTATTACACACGACATAGACTACAGCTAGCATCTCTCAACCGGTTACTGTCTAGTTAACTAGTTGACATCAAGTTGGTTTCCTCCTTTTTACTTAATATTTATCTTGATGCTCTTCCTGTAACAAGTTTATAGCTTATAGAGTTGCAATGATTTTTTTGTCTTGCTCAGTGCTTCTTTTCCATTCCATCATGCAAATGTCATGAGTGCATATATATGAGTCATATAATATGCTCTAGATGCGCTTCAGCATATGTTCAGAACAAACCAATTAATAATAATTTTGTTATCTATAGCAGAACCAATAGTAAAAAGAATTCTTAATAGAAACATGTCACTTTTCACTTGATTCATCAGAAGATGACAATTTTAGAATATTAGCTGCAATCGCAATGCAATTCGCAGTGCATGCAATTAATTAATGCACAACGTCGTTTGTCGGCATAGTACAGAGGACAACGAGACGGAGAAAAAAGTCACTCGCAAATTGTATGGAAGCGTGCAACCTATATTTTCGGTATTTTGGTTGTGTCCAATAAAAGGATTTCGAAAAGTACATTTGGTTCAACGGACTCCACTATTGCATCGCACTTTTAATAACTGACCTATTATTTTCAATAATTGCCAAGAACATACTATGAGCGGTACGTAGTTGCAATGTTAACCAAACATATATTATGCGGACGATATGATCACTGATCACAGTCAGATATTTCTGTTATAGAATAGAAGTTTTTTTGTGGTAGAGTGGTACGAATTACGGATATGATTTTAAGTTTTTTTAAATCAACACGTCAATAATTACGCTTTTACATTTTGCTTCGATGCGGTACCTAAAATCAGACAATTACTGTACTTGAACTGATTACGACACTCATCTTTGTGAAAGCTGCATGATATTGTGTTGATGAAATTGAAAATTAGATCAGAAACATAACTGTAATCACATGTGGCTCAATTTATGCCATATGAATGTTCATCATCAAAATATGCACTAAACAACTAAAGTCTTAATGATTGATATATTTTAAAATCACGTCACCTAATGATGCGATTTCTTCATGAAATACATTGCATTCATGGTAAGGGCAAATAAAAAGTATGAAAGTTGGACATTTCAACCCTCAAGTATGAATGAATATGTTGATAATGAAAACATGGTTGAATATTTTTGAATTCATCCGAAGTTTGAAATGTGTATATGTATGTACAGAAAGGTTTGAGGGGTCAACGTAGAAGGAAAATTGGTCTTGTGATATGCCGATATGCCTCATCACACCTCGCACAGTATAGCCTTGACTGACATATTCCTAGTACCACAGTTAATAATGGATCTCAGATCTCATATCATTAATCTCCTCTTCCATAAACTGCAACATGAAGTCAATCCAACTGGGTGTCAATTAAGTCACTTTTAAATGTATTTATTTCGCAAAGATATTTGTAGCTCGCTTTGACCAAATCATTCAAGTAAACAGGGTTGTGGTCTTGGTCTTGCGGTGCAGAATGCAGATTATTCCCCTAACCCTAATTTACACCTTTATGAGAATTTCACTTCTACCACACTAATCACTAATCCCATTACATTAAGATATAAACTAATGGGCAGGATGTATGGCTCATTTAATTTATTTCACGCGTTTTTGCATAGTGGCAGAGCTGGATAAAAATCCTCTTATTTCTCCACATTATTCTTTATAATGTATTTACATATAGTCGTAAAAGAAAAGACGTAGTTATATACGCCTGCATATTTCATTATCATTGCGATAGAATGTAGCATATAACGTGCACGCAAATAGCCACGTATATACTTTTACGACATTTTTCTGACATTTGCCGAATCTCAAGGCTCAGCATAAAATGCAATCCTAGTTAAATTAAAACAATAGATTCATTCATGCATTTAAGTGATTTTATAGTCTTCTCTACAAACTCTTGCAATTTGACACTAGTAATATAATATGTTTGCGAAATGGAATAATTCGTTAATTCCTTGATTTTTTAGTAAAAAATCACACATACGATTGATTTGGCAAAAAGGTCACTACATTTTCCTCACATTTTATGTGTATGCATGCATATGCATCGTAAAATCGTAATGTAATTTTGTACTTGATACCTTAAATTCATCGTCAGTGGAACCAATTGGCGTGATATCGAAGTCATCTCAAATGAACAGAGATTTTTCTTGCTTTATACAACCTTCAATCCTTCATCAAGACCTGACGAGAGACAGAGAACACCATTCCGTAAAGTTGACTACAAGGAAATAAGTAGTATAGTTTTGCCAGTCAAATGCAGAATGCAACAAGTGTTTTCTTCCTCCGCTGCCCAGCCCACGGATAAAATTATAAATGCTTATAAACTTCCAGATTTTCCACATCTAGAAAGTTCGGTGGAAAAGGTAATAAATAAACCAGTTTAGTTAGTTTTATAGAGATGCACAACACAACGCAATATTAACAAGAATCTTGAAGTTTTTTTTGTGGAAAAATGTTTTCGTTCAGTGTAAAATTGCATACCCCAGGATTATGCAAAGTGGAACGAGACTATAATTAGTTGACTTTTAGTGTTCTTTGTGTTTTGGCATATTTCGTAGATTACTGATTTGCGTAGTTATACGCAGTAATCGAGCTTAAATCGTTAAATCGTATGTAATTCACTGGTAAACAGAAATAGAGTGTTTTTAAAAGTAAATGTATATACGAGCTCTAACTTATCTCCAGTATCGTTCAAAAACATCTTTTAAACTTGTAAGTGTAGTGTGCATTAGTGCATTCTGTTGTGCAATTTGATAGAAGAGACATACTAAAGTTCAACCACTCAGCCAAGCCTGGTGACACGCTTGGACCCATTTTCTCTAAGGACATTCTCTAACATATGTGTACCCAATTTAGTATACCTAAATAGTTTCTCACACACAAAATATTTGAAATTAAAACTTATTTTTGTTTCTGTCCTACTGCATCTCTGTTGTCTGATCTGGAACAATGCCAACCTCAACGTCGACGTCGAAAGTGAATGGGAACGCAGATGGGATAAACTTCAATGGGACTTATGGGTAACATATAATTTATATTTTTGTGCAAAATCCTCTTAGTAGTGTTTGTTTGTGTCAATTTTAAAATCTTAAGTTCATTGTCACCCACCGTAAACTAAAAAAAATACGCTCGACGTTACAGTAATTATTGTTTGTAATTTTAGTACACTAGAATCTCTTCCAAAATTGGTGATATGTGACATATGGCAGATTTTATGACAGTGCTTTTTTATATTAGGAATAATCATTATTGCGATAATATTGGTTTGGAACGTCAATTACGCTAATATGCCTGGACTCTGGATTAGAAAATCTTGTTATCCTGCTTTTCTTTACACGCGCCCTCCGCCTAATTTTCGCAGAGGTCAGGAATGATTAAATATGTTAATACGCAATTTGATGAATTTGATATCATATCGGGAATCGGGAAACGCGCGTATATGTATTTATTCCAAATTCCGAAGCATTATCCATATCATAAGAGAAGCTGGTGCATTACATTAGTGTATCCTTTAAGCTGGAAGCTGACTACTACTGCATTGCATACTGTGGTGTGGCACCACATTCTCGATTCTCATGTAAACATGTGCGAGTTCTACCTTCATGGTACATTGCCCCACTGAACGAGAACCACGATATCATAAGCTGTTACTCATACAGAGTATAAAAAGTAGGATCAACAGCTGGAATTCAGCTGGAAGTTGTTTAATACCTCGATCAACGAGTAAAAGTACGACCAATGGTTCCCATTCCCAAATCTAGTCTGGAACATTAAAATAAAGTCAAATTGATTTAAAGAAAATGGGTATTGAAGACATATTACAGTTACACAGACTAAAGATTTGTGAAATAAACGGTTATACAGTACGTAGTAACTGGAAATAATCTTGCCCAATAATGTTCCATCGGTTTCTCACTCCCGCACCGCTTTCCTTATCTTTTGTTCGTCGGAAAATGTAATAACTTAACAGAAAGTTTTGCATTGTTTAAGTCTACATGCATTTATATCTTATAAACTTCAAAAATGTTTGAGTAGACGTGAGAGGTATAAAAATGTGTTTTTATATAAAATCCGACAGAATGGGCAAAGTTCCTTTCGTACCGGTGAGAGTTGATGAACATCAGATTCAAAGTGGAGCGAAAGAAATCCTTCAAGTAGTCCGACCCCAATGGCTCTCACGGGTCGGAGAGTCAAATATTAAATACAAAGTAAGTTTATTATTGGTTTGTCATTAGGTTTAGTCAAATCAATGATTATTTCTGATTTTTTGGTATCGGTGTCGATGCAAATAATAAGTCATTTTTTAAGCCCATAAATGAAACAATTATTGTTGCAAATTTCACAGGTATTCACTGATGGTCTCTCGAATAAACTTGTCGGCTTCTTTATTGACGACAATAAGGAGGACATTGTGATTGTAAAAGTGTTTGGAACAAACACCGACGTAATGATTGACAGGCAAGCGGAAATAGAAACAATGAAAGTAAGTTGCAGTTGTAAGCACCTTATTCAGCAGTTCAATTTTTATATTGAGTTTCGGTTTAAAATAAAATTGATTCGGTTGATTGGTGTAAAATTCTAGCTTCTACATAAAAGAAAATGTGGTGCTGAATTGTATGCAACATTTGACAATGGAATCTGCTACCAGTATATGAATGGCAACATATTGGAGGTGGAACACTGCCGAAATCCATTGATTTTTCCTTTGGTTGCGATTGAAATGGCTAGAATGCACTCTGACATTCGTAAAGGTCTGCACCAAAATAACAAAACCTGCACGACAAACGTATCACATGAGGAAAACGCTCAAGAAAGCGACATTAATAGTAACAATCATGGGGTTGCCAATCATTGCCTTCGCATTAGTCATTCTCAGAAATCTCAAATATGGAACAAAATACGCCAGTTTAGTAAGTTGGGGGAAGAAATAATGGAGAACGATCCGGAGTTTAGACAAAGGTATGACGAGATAAATTGGTTTTATATTTTATATGTTTCAAAAATGAAAAATAAAATGGTTCTCACTTTTGGAGAGGTTAAATCTTTGTAAAATGTTACTTGGTTTTAATATATCAACAGATTACATAGCGTCGGTGTAGTTCCTGGATTTACATCCGATGCAATCACAGAACTGGAGCTTATTGTAGACTCTCAAAATTTGCCAGTTACTTTTTGCCACAACGATTTAATTCCTCGGAATATTGTTTATGATGAAAAACGGGGGAAAGTGACGTTTATTGATGTAGAATACGCTATGTACAATTATCCAGCATTTGATGTTGCCAATCATTTTTTAGAATTTGCAGGTTAGTCAAATTATCAGCCAAAGATTTAATGAATTTATTACGTTATTCTGGTTAATCCATATTATATAACGGGTTTCTCTTGTCGTGCAACGATTTCAGGAATAGACCAAATCGATTACTCAAAATGTCCAGATGAAGAATTTCGTCACGAATGGATTAAAGAATACTTAAAGCACTTAAAATTAGAGCACTACCCTGATCAAATTACGGTGGAAAAGTTTGATTTGTGGGTCCACTTATGCACTCCAGTATCTCATTTATTCTGGGGTTTGTGGGGTGTTTATCAAGCTAGACATTCAACAATTGACTTTGATTATGTCGGGTAAGATGTTAAGGTGCATTAAAATGAACTGCTTAATGGAGACTGCAATTCAATTAAACCTTTAACTATATTTTGCTTATTATAGATATGTAGGTCTGCGTTTCTCGGAATTCAAAAAGCTCATGGGAAAACTCAGGCAAACTATGCCACCAGGAAAGATCAACAAAATTTAAAAGTATATGGAAATAGAAAACTACTTTTGTAATTTTAAAATGATAGTTTAAGAATAGAACGATCTACACAGCATTGAGTGTTTGTGTACATGTTATAATATTTTACAAGGCAGACAGGCAACTAATCACAATTATTATGGTTTCAAAATGTTCTTACATGTCACATATGATTATTGGTTAGAAAAAATATCGTTATTATGATAAGAAGTATTTTGTTCTGTACTAGCCTATCGTAATAAGTACCTTTGTCAAATCAAAGCCTTCTCTATTTAAAATTTATTTAGTAGAGAAGGCTTCCGTTAAACCTTGTTAACTTGGGAGAGTCTACATCGTACATACCTTGACGATATATGACTTACCTACTGTTATGAAATGAGATGAGACAAGCTGAGGTTTAGTCACTAAATTGAAACACGGGCTTTAAAAGTTCCTCAATGGTGCTGTATCCTAGCTGATACTTAAACTAGCTACACTGGATTGTTACTGTTATTTGTTGTTATAAAAATGCGTTTTAGGTAATTACACATTTTGTGATTTAAAAATGGCTGTGAGTAAACATCAGTTTTTGAGTTTAATATGCTCTCTTTAATACTCTTATTTTTGCCGATTTCGTTATCAAATTTATCCATAAATTTATAAAATTAACAAATAATCATATATAGCTTTAAACTAAATACATAGAGTACCACAATACAGCTCACGACAAGTTAAAACTAACCCTTTTCAGGACTCATTACGTGCACAGGTACAAATGGTGTGCACATGTATTGTCAATATTTTATTCAGCTTAAATGATTTCTAATTTAATGAACTTTCGAATCTTACGATTTTACAACTAAATTTAGCTCAGTAAGCAGGTCGTTGCTGACAAAAAACTTTGAATTCCTTGTCGGACATAGGTCTCCAAGATATTCCGAGAATTTTGGAAATTTCCTGACTTGTTTTTTCATACGATTTACAGTTAAGGTTCACCCATTGGCGAAAGTTAAAATCCAAATGAAGGTCGTCGTGAAACCTGTAGTCCCGTTTTATTAACCAGGCGTTTCTCCGAACGATGAAGTATTTTAGATTAGGGCTCATGCTTACTATGAGCAAAGCAGTAGAAGTGCTTATACGATCCCGCACACACTGAAATACATATCATATCAATCAGAAGTACTCGTGTCTTATCATTCGAAAACTACTCTATCCCCCAACAAACAAACTACACGTAAAATATTACTATGCTACTTCTTACCAGTGTTGTCAAATATGGGCATCTCCTGCAAAAGCGCAATAATGAGGCATCTATTCGGTTAACGAATCTTCGCGAACTTCTGAATTTTGGGATGGTAAAATAGCTGAACTCAGTCAGGGCAGGATATAAATCCGCAACCGTTTGCATTGTATCTACGGATGGCTACAATATTTGCAGTTTACATAAACAATGAATATTAATAAAGCAGCGTGAAATTGAGAAGTGTGCACAGTTAGTATATTCCTACCTTTGTCATTGGAGAATCATATATAACCGATACAACAGGTGCTTTATCCTGCCAAACAATATCCTTATGAACGTCACTAGCTGTCCTCAGGTAAACTTTGAACTGAGCGAGAACCCAACTCCTCTCCGAAACCGGGATAGCCATCTCAAAGTAACTGTTTTGGATTATGTGCAACTCCTTCAGCTTTTCACATGCTGAGAGCACTTGAATCAACTCATCTCCCAAATTTTGTGGGCTCATGTACAACTTGGTGAGATTAACGAACGCTGCTGGGTGCAAAAGTTCAACGGGGAACTTGCTGGGGTTGATGAGCGTTAGGTTGTCGAGTTTCTCGCAGAGTGTCATGCAAGCATCATCCAGCAAAGTCAACGCTTCATCAGTCTCCAAAAACAAATCAACTAGTTCCAACTGGCGAAGAGTAATTAAACTGCTAATTGCCCGTTTCAAACATTCTAGGATCTCACCGCCTGGAAGAACGGTAATAATTAACTATTATCAGCCATATACAAGCAACCTTGAATGAGACTACGCATTTGTGTTTGACGCAATAATTTTGTGTTTATTTTGCTGATTGACTTGTTATCCCTCACCAGTCCCGTAAATAAAGTGCTCGTCCCGAGTTTTTATATCACAAAAAAAGACGAAGCGAAATGCTTCAACATTGAAGTTGCACGAATTTTGATTGGTGGAATCGTCTGGAAAGTTAAAAAAATGTTGTACAACTAAACAAGTGTGATGTGATAAAATAGTGCACAGTGCGACTTACTAAGGTATCGTTCTGAATAAGATGATATGTGATTCATGAAATGAAAATGAGCAAAAAGTCCTGGAAATGAAGTCGGGTGGAGAGACAAGCGACGAATTCTGCTTCCAATGGTCCGAATCATTTGCTGTGTTCTGTGATGCTCAAGCACATGCTAATAATTAAAAACGTACATGCATCAGGTGCGAAAAAGCGTAAGAATTCATCAAAGTGGAAATGTTAACAAATACATTGGCTATATTTTAATTACCCTCCAACATTTTTCCCCATAATCGAAACGGCACCTTGTCAGTGTCGTGTCATCCATGACAAAATTCCACCATACACGCGGTAAATGAAAAGCCTACAAAGGGAAAGTTTCTGTATTAAAAACTTATGTGGAAATTATGTTTACCGAGATGAAAATATTTTCAGGTCAGCAGCATAAACTATAAACTCACCCTATACCAATTCCAGCAAGTAAGACTGGCATAGTATTTCTTTTCAATGCTCAAATAAGAGAATATTTTCTCCAGAATAATATCCGGAAGAAGTGCCCATCCATCCACATTTTCTCCCCGGTCTTCTTCGTCACCCTCGGACTCCTTTTCGTCATTTGCATGGAGCTCTTCCCAAAGTCGAATTTTGGTACTGACAAGCTCTGAGTAGCGCATTGCTTCCCATCGTCGACATGCTGCCTCTGCCTCTGGATCTATGATTTATTTTCAATTTTAATTCGGTAGCATTTTATTTTTTTTTATTTTAGCAAGTTTTCATACACTTTAACTGAATAAATCACTTGAATGACTTTTTATGTTTTACGTTAAATATCACATTTAATATCTGCACCAGACAGATTACAAGCCCTTGAGAATTCCATCCTGTTCTAAAAAGTCATTATTCTCTCATTCGGAAAAAATGATTAGTTTTTTATTACATAGACCCCTACCTGATTCCAGAGCAGAGACCATTGGAGATTGCTTAGTCAATGCCATGATGACTCCGTTCCGGTGAAATGTCATGAAATGACAAAAAAAATATAAATATTATGCAAAACAATTGTTTTATACTTTTTTTACAACTCCTTCATTCTCCTGGAAAAACAATTTTTATTTTTCCAAAATACTATTTATTTTCACGTATGATGATCTAGATGTGAACAAACTTGCGAAGTCAGCCAAAAAGACAAGAGTAAATCACCATTCTACAAAAAAAAACCCTTTGCAAACTTTGCATGAACACAAAACATTACTCCCTAAACTCATACATCCCCTAAGCCTATAACACGTATCAAATGGGCTTTACTCATCATTCTCAAAAAGTCCTTATACTTTTACCAGTTGTTTACAAGCAAACAAATGGAAAATCGTTCAATAATCATTTTGCAAAACACTTTTGCTGGCATGACTTTTCCATCCTGCATAGATGGTATAGCACAAGTGCCAAAGAACTATATATATAAATATGTTTACATATCATACACGTTTTGAAAACAGACAACAGGTCACAAAGTGAATTTTGAAAAGAGAACGCAGTACCGTATTCAATAGTACATGTAAAAACACCCTTTCTCATTTCCATATTCCTTTCCCCACGAGAGTATTTTTACACACATGTCTATTTCCGGATCTCTGGGATTCGCTCTTGGCTCCTGGCTCTGTTCGCATCATTTCTCTCTGAATAAATGTGTATTTCTTCTGTACATATATACACATACACAAGTAGGTATTTTCCCTTCATTTGGCATTCTTTCCTGTACAGTATACCATACCCCACCGGTAAAATTTTTATCTTTCTTCTTCTCTCTGTATATCTCTTTAACAACAAATGTCATTAAAAGTGAATGGGTCCGATTAGTCTACTGCACCTCTCCTCAACTTTTCCCTTTGCTTCAGCTTGGTCCCATCATTATCAACTTTTCCTACCACACATCCTTCCCCTTTTCACTTTTGCAGATGGGTAGAGGATACCTAAACTAAATGCAATCCTCATTGGGAGGTTAAACTTGCTGAAAAAAACTATTTTCTCTCTAGATCCGATGTGACGATGATGGATGACTCCGGCTACAGGAACACCTCTAAAGTCAGTGAGCTTCCCCACCTTGCAACACATTTATCATCATTTTAGGTTATAGTCACGCATTCATTTTCCTCCATCGCCCAAGGAGATTGTATTTTCCCAAAAATCCCATTTGTTTCTTTGGAATGAGCTCATTTGTCTTTCCTTCTTTCCTCCAACTGTGCTCATATTTTTACACTGGAAGGATATTGAACTGCTTTGTTTCAAAACGAGTCACATGCATGTGGATAATAGGTGGAAATACAAAAACTACGCAATATAAGCGAATTATGCTGTGTTCATTTCACAAAACCGCAGTGAGCACCACGGATGCGATTATTATCGACATGAACAGATGCTTCCCATTTGAATTAAAATTAGATCAAAAGATTCACAATGACTTATGCAATCTTACTCTAATTCCCCGTGCATCTTCCAGTGTCGCTAATATCCTCGTCGTCGGCGAGATTCGTTTAATTTTTTTTCTTGTGAATTGCGGCGTAAAAAGAAACCAAGCAATGTTATGTAAGGCTACAACATAACATTACAATAGAGTAAATGCAAACTACAATTTTAAGACGAGCCGTAATCCTTCAAAAGGATTTTTCCTTTTTTTTAATCATCAGAGCCAAAGGTGAAATATGTTATCTACCCTAATATTAGTGATTCAACATGGAAAAATATTCACCAAGTGAAAAGGCACGAGCCACTAGATTTAAAGAGTGTGTAAGAAAATGTAAATATAAAGTCGAAAGTAGTAATAAGAAGTTTTGTATACAGTAATAAAATGGGAGGGAGGTCGAGGTCACAAAGAAACCTCAAAAATAAATACATATACCTACATCCAACCAAATGAGTGTTACATAAGGAATGTAGTAAAAAAAACTAATGAAAGATAAGGAACAAGAAGACAAGGGACCTGAGTGTAGCCTTCAGTAGGCTCCCATCGAAAACATAAATAGTCCCTCAGCTTCCTTGTAATATAAATAGTCTTTACGCTTAAAGACTTCCTCTGGAATGAGTTAAAGTTTAATTTGAGAACTCTGTCTTGTAGCCAAAGTCAGGCTAAATGTAGTATTACAAGTTAATTTAGATTGGAGACAGGGTCATTCCATGTTTTCATGAGAATCTTTATTTTAAAACGTGAAATTGCACATTTACATAACATAATCTTGTAGACATACATACTCAATAACTTGCGTGCATATTAGACATATGAATTTGAGAAAACGCTAACCCTTCAAAATAATTTCATGTTTTTCAAATCCTTTGATAAAGGCCAATTACATGGTAAATGGTAACTTATGTGCTTCACATTTGTGCTAAATGTATTAACACCACGATACCATACGGGGTTAGGAGTTCATTCAATTTCAAGGAAACTCTTGAAAAGACTTTTATTTTCTGACTAAATGCATCCGATCCACATTTCATAACACTTCCACAGACTTTTAAACGTATTCGTCGACATTTTCCTACCCTCAACCATTTCATTTGCCACTAGTCGTTGGTAACGTTTTACTCCAAAGGGCTTCATTTTGTGCCCAGCTCAGGCCACACCGAGTGGATTCAACGAGAGAGTGGGAATCCACTGACCTCATTTCCACGATCCTTTTTACAGTCTTCAAGCCAACTCAAAGACTTTATGCTACGAGAGTCCACTACGTTTTCGAGCATAAACCAGCTCAAGCATTAAAGACAAAAGGGCAAAAATAAATAAACAATCAAAAGGTACTCGTCGCCGCATCTCCCTTCGGCAAAAGTAGAAGTAGCCTTCGTCTAGCAGAAGTTCTGCTTTAGAAAAGCTCGTCTGCCTTTTTTGTCAACAGTAGAATACGATATGGGCTCTTGTGTATATTCTACAAAAAATGTGTGTATGTTGCAGTTTTCGTCTTTTATTTGTGTTGGACGACTTCTAGTGCATAATGTATGAGCAAATGAGCATAAAATACTTGTCAGCACTGCATCCATATTCCATCCCAGTCTGCAATATGGCTTATATGTTTATATGGAAAACTGCATTAAAGGAGCTTTTTTCTCTTGATTCCTCTGGGAACTTATATTATTCTCTCACATTCAGTAGCATTACAATTTTACATTAAAATAAGAAGAAAAGAGGTACTTATTCTGAAAGAAAAATGTACATGTGGAGAGACTCAACTCGAACAAAATATAATAAAAAAGGATTATAGCGCAATTTGCAATATGCCTTGGATTCAACATATTTATATGACTATTGTTAACCATTATAACTCCACTTTTAGCCTCAATTTAATCACCAACAAGTGCAACAAATGGCTATGATTGTGATAATGATGAATGATAGAAGAAAAAGGGTTGCATCATCCCTTAACACCAAGTCTGGCTTGATGATGCTATTTTTCAGAAGAATGCACTAATGCTATCAACCCACTAAACAGATAATGATAGTGATGCACTGTGTTGAGTAAACAAAAAAATTCTAGGTTTTTTTATTGTTAATATTATTATGATATATGTATTATACTTGTGAATATAATATGATATTATTTGTGGATAATATTGCAACGCGGATTGTATATATTATGTATCGGATTGAGTTTTATTTTTACAATTGTTCTCGTCGAACGAGCTTAATAATATTAAATGTAGCATGTTATTCAATCGTCATACAAAAATTATAGGATTTGACAACATGATAGAAAAAGTACACGAGTTTGCAATAAAAATAAAATATAAATGAATGATTACACAAAAATATTTTTCTTTTGTCCATTTGGGATATTTATATCAGTGTCATCCATGGATGTCAATTTACAATGAGCTTCTCGCGTGTGCCCAGGGAGGGGTTATAATTAACTGTGCAATTAGCACATTAGCATTACTAAAAATACACAAAATTGCTTCAACTCGCTAAATGCTATTATTAAAGTCTGCTTCTATTGTGTTCAAAATTACGTCCAAAAACGTTCATTTGGTAAAACGAATATAGTATTGCATATAGGTTGTAGACATAATATGGGAAATTGGATAATTAAATTGATACGAAATTGGAAAACTGCCACATTCCTAATTTTACACTTTAACGAAATTTAATACAATTAATTTAGACCTTTGTATTGCAAAGTACAAATATGCTATTGAGTAACTTGCGTGATTGTGTTCAGTTTGTCATCTAAATATAATCAGTTCTTTATAGTAAAAGAAGCAGAGTTAATTATCTATTTTATGAATGAAATCTACAATAATTTTAACCAGTAAAATAGTTACTCGTCACACAACTATTTTTACCATGCGTATAAAAAGACTTTTCTTAAAATGTAACTTATATCATTATGGTGGCACTCATTGCAGTAAAAATAGATTGTCTCTTTAAGAAATTCCTAAACTACAAAGTGGTAGAGTAGATAAATAATTAAAATCTTACTCAATAAAAATAATATTAAAAAGCGACCTGTTTCGAAACATTGGCATTGGTCAGTCCCATCTTGTAAACAAAACGGCATCCGCTTTAAATCTCAACTCTGACTCCAAGCTGGGGTAAATTATCTCCCAAATTTTATCCTAACCCCCCAACGTATAATAAGCTATAGATATAATGCAATCCATGTTTGGGATTGTGAACAAATGACCAAAAAATACAAAATTATAATCTCCTTTTTTTACCAATCGAAATATTTGAGCCAATATAAATTCAAAGAAAACTGATTTTTATGGGGCAATTTAAATTAAAATGATTTCCCAGCTGTGAACCTATTAATCATATCGAAGGTCCATTCGGGCTTGTCATGAGGAGCGACATGACCTGCATTCCTGATAAACAAGTAAATCAAATTCTTTGCAGTTTTCGAATACCCAGCAATTTCCCTGTTCACCTTCCAAATCTTCCTTTCCGAACCGGCATAGTCTTCTGTACCCTTCCACTTGAGGGAACGAATGAATCTCGCAATGCCCGTGTGCGGCACAGCCATATCCAACTGACTGGAGTAGATGATTATTCGATAATCCGCATCGAGAAGTTCTTCCACCCAAGGTTTCACCGACTGGTGGAAGTCTTGTCTCATGAACCGGAGCACGGTAGAGTTGAAGTTTTGGTAGACACTATTCCCTACATGGATTGCGTGACGAACATAGTCACGTTGGATGTACTGCTGGTAAAACCCGTATGTTTTTGGTCTCTGTTCTTCCAAAAAGTTTTTGTTGAAATCGAAACCTGTCACGTTCTTGAAAAAGGTAGGGTACGGAGTGAAGTCTCCATGTAAGAGTTCATCCATCAACTGAAAACATTCAAGGGAATCACGAAATGAGTGCAAATCCATCCCTTCAAAATTACTATGTCCTACTTATAACTTTTTTTTTAACTAAACAAACTCATAAATTCCTTTGGTATCTCTTATTTGAAATCTTAATTTATGACCATTCCCAACAATTACACGAATCCATCATCATCTGCTCTCCTTTCAATTGTACTCGATTCCCTAAAGCCGATCATATCATCTTTTTCGATCTACTAATTACCTCATTATTAATTCCTCTCCCTTCTCCTTTTCTGATAACCCATCTATGATTTAATCTCTATCTAATAATCATTTTACATGCACTCCCCCACATTCCGTGATAGGATTCCAAGCATGTGATCCCTCGCCTACTAGATTCTCCTATAGGCATCTCATGTCATCGTCAGATGTCATGTGGTATCATATCATTTCTACATTTACCGAATTAATTTTCGATAAAAAGAATAAGGGAAAACATACATACGTCGTTGGTTCGAGAACAAACATCATTGATAGCCTTTTACCATTCTATAATTATATAAAAACAAATGTATTCCTTATTTAATACGTGAGTCATTAAGTGCATCACTCTTCATTCCTTGTGATTCACGTATAACACAGCATGAAAAACGATAACGAATTGTAGTCTCATCAAAAGTGAGTGTGACTACGATGTTGATTATGAGGGGAGCGTTTTGATCGAGTTTTACCCTGCGACTTATGAGCTACATGTGAAATTAAAGAAAAAGAAGGCAAAGGGGTGATGGGTCGTGGGAAAAGCTCACATGGAAAGTTACCCCTTCACAATAAACGGCAATTTTTTTAACTACCTATTCAACTAACTCATCCATACGACGTTTAATCGACATGGCCTAGCTTTACACAGTGCTTCTAGTATATTATGCCAAAGCCTGCCAATTAAACTCAGCTACAACTCATAAATCACAGAAATAAACAGCCGAACAATGCATGTGTAATGTAATCTAGCCTAGAATGCTATATTGGCAAATACGATGAGCCACACAACTTGTGTGAAATGAAGGAGAGCGAGTGCAGGAGTATTATGTTTTTTTAAACAAAAGTAAAAAGGGAAGAAGAGACTTGATACATATGATGAAAAATATGTAATATCATCAAGTTTCCCTTTTTTCAGCCTATCCCCATACTTATATTGTTTTATGTGTAATATGCACAAACTCTGGGAGCACGGTTAGGTAATCCTGTTGTAAACAAAAGGTAGCATATAACTTTGTCGTCACACTCACTTAAAACATGTATGAGCTTACTTGTAGCTTTGAACAAGGATAACCTTCCTTTTTAAGCAATCGTAAAAAAATTGCATGTTTGATGATCGGAAATGTTTTTATAGATTTAGGCCAACAAAATAAGTATCCTATTTGTTCAACTGTGTGGCGTGAGGGTGTTTGTACAAACTTTACATTTTTTCTACTAGTTTCCCAGATTTTTTCTCGTATGACTTTCCTTTTTTTCGCTAAAAGTTTATAAGATATTCACAAAGTGAATTATTCTTTGCCTCTTTTTGTAACAAAATAAATGAAAATGAGATCAAACCCTGTATCCACATAGAGCACGGCATGCAAGGTCTTTTCGAGTGATAAGTATTTTTCCACGAGGAAAAGTGAAGAGTTAGAGGAGATTGAAGAATGGGGAAAAAATTAGAAAATATATTTTTCTTCTATGTGATGTCCTCTTTTGAAAAGTCGTTTTTGAAAAGAAGGAAACTTTTGAGAAGGAACACACCATCTCACCACTCCACTACCTTTTTTTTAAAGAAGAAGAATAAAAAAGACATATTGCTTACACTGTCAACTTCCAGCCATTTTCCCTTGGAAATGAGATCCTTGGATTCGGCATACTTTTGATCAAAGTGTGCCTTACCGTTCTCATCAATGAGCCCAATGTTGTACATGTACTCTCCGAAATCAATCATGCTCACAGGGTCGACAAAAGGAGCTCCGAGGATGATTCCTTTCAGATTCATACGGACTGCTGGAAGCTCTTGGTTCTCTTTGTGAATTTTGTATGCGACGCTCAAAGCGTATTTTCCTGCAAGGAAAAAAAGTTTTTTCTTCTTGACTCAAGCAAATAAAAAAGAGTGTCCTTGTTGCGGTTCATCTCTTGATATTTGATTGCTCAGAATGCGGCAGTATAGAATTTCATTGAACACACATACCTCCGTAAGATTGTCCAGCAATGTAAAAGTCCCTGGATTGCATTTTAGGGAACATGGTGAAGAATTGGGTGAGCGCATTGTACAAGTCCCTCGAGACATCTTTCTCATTTCGAGCGTACCCATTCTCGTCTTCGGTGAAGCTGAAACCTGCAAATATATGCATGTCATTTAATGGGATTTCTATTGAATGATGGAAACGTCTCGTTGATTTGATGGAGTGTTTGATTTTTTTTCTTACCGCATCCTACAGGATTGTCAATGTAAAGTACAGAATGCGTCAAGGACCAAGGGTTGCTTCGGAATCGGAGGTAACTCTTGGAATCCACGAGGAAAGGACCGTGCTCAGTAAATAAGCCGAAAAGGGATGGAGCTCCTGGTCCACCTTGGAGCCAGAGCACTACAGGTGCATATTCTGCATTGTACTGTATATAGTTTTCAAATAATATCATGGATTAGGAATGGTAAAAAAAATGTCAACTTTGAAATACATTGCCACTTCACTTGTCACTGTACTTACCGCTGCAGGGAAAAACCACCAAAACAAATTAGAGTTGTAGGTAGGATGCACATTAAAGAATCCAGAGTAACTTTGTACCCTCGTGAAGTTGCTAACTCTGGATAAATTCCTAGCGAGGTCGATTTCCCCCCGGGTAATATATGGGGTTACAATGAGCCGATCAGTGTTTTCCAAATTCCCAGTGTAAATATTCGTCACAGAATTTCCACGACCACCAATACTCACTCCAGGACCATCACTACCCCCTTGAGCATTAGATTTGCCAAAAAGGAGCACCACCACTACCACTAAAGAACACAAATTTATTCTCGAAAATGCCATTATTCCTTAAAAACTCGGGTAACTATTAATATCACAGTATATCCAATTGCCCCTTCCACTATCTTCAATGATCACAGCTGGTGACACTGGTCAAGTTCAAGTGATCCGATTAGTCCTCGTTTATTAATCCAATTGACAGTTAAGTGCCATCCATGAATGAAAAGTGAGCCTTTGGCTCTCAACACGAAAATCCCTGCGTTTCCAATATTTGTTTTTCAGAATCGTTCTCTACTAACGTCGTTCTCGAACCACAGCCAATTGTCAACTGAAATCCCAACTGAAGGATGAGACTGGTTTTAATTGTCCTTACAATTGTTCCCCACAGGAGGGAATACATACTGTCCTATTACATATTACATTACATTCTACACCAATTCTCATCGTCACTAACTAACTAACAAGTTAAGATAGTTAGTTAACGCACAAAACAAAAAACAAGTGAGTGGTGTTATAGCACTTTTGATAAACTGTACTGATAAGCATCACGGCATATATCACCGTGTATTTTTGCTTTCTATACCTACCAGTATTTATTGTTTCTTTGTGGGAATATACACCATTCAATGAAAGTAAAAGGATGGGAAAATCTCGTATCAAGTTTTTTTTTCTTCAGAAAAGAAGGGAATATGCATAAGTTTCTTATTTTATTCTTATTATATTACGGCTTCCACATTTGTGAGAAATATGAGGGTATACTACTCATGTGTAGTAATCGTAATTGTGATTACGTTACGTGATTAGTGACATCACATACATATGATAAAAGTGACCTAGTCGATAGGTACGTATCACCTTTTTTTAAAAAATTCCAATAGAGCAATGCACGCTCTTATTTACTTGTTCCTGTACGCATAGGACTGATCCGTAAATGATGTCCTTTAAAAACTACTCATTTTCAGAGTTAATCAAAAAATTCTCTCCATATAGTAAAAATCAGTGTTCTTAATTATGGAATCTTCTAATGCCACTAAACATAGACTGGTTTTAGTGTAACGGAATTTACGAATAACTCCCCACCCACGCTATGCATGTTACTGACACCATAACTTTCGAGCGTGCTTTTGTGCATGCTAATTTATGCAGTTGAAACATCACGCACATTAGCTACATACCAGTAGCTTGTTCAGTTTACTTAACTGAAAAATATGTCCTCTTGAGAACGTAAAATATCCCTTAAAAACTTGCAGACAAGAATAACCTTTATGCAAATCGATACATATAACGTAAGCCTAAAGCCCCTGGGGGTTATCGCTTGAGTATTTCTTGTAATAATTGTGGCAAAAAATTCAAATCCCTTTTTCTTTCTCAGAGACATAATTTCTGATTAATTTATTCATGCACTCTTCTTCTCCTTCCATTTACATGGTAGTTTGTGGTATAATTGTGATTGTGATTATTTCTACATTGTGCGTTTCTTGGAGGATGATCTTTCCATGAGATAATGAAATTCACGTATATTATCGAACACAATGGTGAGCATGTAAGCACATTGGTAGGTATGTGAGACTAAATCAACAATAAATAATATTGTAACGGCCATGCTGATTATTTCTGATTAGAATCAGATGATTGAGCACAAATACCAAAGCACAACCACACCTGCCCCTTGAGGGAGTGAAGGTCATTGCTCATCATCGACTCCAATTCAACCTGATCCTCTCTTTATAAGAAAAAAAACAACCAACTTGAACAAACAAACAATGCACTTTTCATGTTAATAATGCACATGAACACGAGCGTGTTACACACTTTTTCTTTTTGCATTCAAAATTAGCGTGTAATTTGTCTCCTTCTTATGAACTTTTACATTTACATAATTAGAAGAGAGAAAAATTATAACTGAACGTCAAGTCGTTTATACTTATGAAAGCCGACCTTTGGGATTGGGGCAGTTTGTCATTAGTCATTACTAAAAAAAGTTTTTTCTCGACTTTTTGATGAATTACTTGTTTCGTCTTTGTCAAACAAATTACTTTAGAGGGTATAAGTGTGGAAATCACTGGGCACACTTCAGAACATAGAAAAATGTCTTTATTACATTTTAATTTTTTAAATTATATAACAGCAGTTTTGTATTTTGTAATGACTGACCATTCTTGAAAATAATTATTCTTCAATTATCTTTAACTTTTAACTTTTCCAATCAAAAATTACTAAACACCAGGTATGCTATCAAAACCAGGTTTTAATATGCCCTTTTGCAAAAAATAAATAAATGAAATAGCCTTGTGCCACTAAGCCAATTTATTTGCATATAACTCTCAACGAATACCCTAATTGGCAAGATTAAAAACAGTTTTTGTCATCTTGATGAGTAAATATTACCCCGTTATTAATTATAATCTCAGTGTTTTAATAGCTGTTAGCATCAGCAAAATCTACCATCTACCTATATATATCAACAATGTATTATATTTATAGAGCTCTCATTTTTAATTACAGTTTGCGAACTGTTGCGAGTTGCACTTTGAAATGCAACAACTATAGAGAATGTGCAGCAAAGAAGTGCACAAGAATGAAAATTAACATGTAACATGTCGCTGGCTCATAAAGCACCTTGTTACCGTTCAATTACTACCTAATTAGAATACACTATCACCACCTCCACCATTTCGTGCAACTACTCCGTGTAAGCTGAGCTCGTAAAATTTACCCTTTGATTTGGAAGCAAATAGGTGGTGCTCTATTTGTACTCAACAACACCACCTCAAAATTATATAGTTCACGTTCATGAGAAAAAAATATTTTATCCACATTGGGATGAGCATCATCAACTGCTGTGCTAGCATTATTGCGGCATCACCACATAAACCGTCTTGTTTCGACATTGTCGCTGCTGCAGGTACTAAAATAAAACGTCTGTGAACTTTTAACTCTTCTAGAGCATCATCATCATCCCATGAAACCATTCATCCTCGGAGAGCAGACTGCATAGTGCAATGTACTTTACTCCTTACCACCCATCATCCACCCGTAATTAACGGGTATACATATAAAAAAAAATCCTCAATTGTATAAAAAGAAATACTTGCTCAATAGTATAAAGTATAACGAGGGTGCTTTAATCTGTTGTAATATTTTTTCAGCAGGGGACACTAATTTTGTTGGGAATTGCAGAAAAATACGTTCTAATCCGTAAAAGAAAAAAATGCAATCTTCATCTCACATGTCTGCTCCCCATATCGTGGGCAAGTTTTCAACAATGATTCCCTGATTGACGTGATTAAACTTGAGTCTTCCCACTACAAAATGTAAATATTTAAATGACGCGTTTTTATCTACAGTGAGATGTTTGATAGAAAGTATTTCAAATATTTTATCAAGCAAGTTGATATGATATTGAGAGATGAATGTTTCTGTTTTGTTTAAATCACGTGATTTTCTTACGATAGACACACGCAGAGAGAGTGACTAAAAAATTGCACCAGGTGAGACGCACATATAAGTAATCTAATCAAGGTGACATTTGTTGACAGCAACACAAGCTTTGATGTGTTTGGATTGTCGAGAAAAACGTGAACACTTCTTTGATACGACTTTCAACTTCTTTTTGTCTCCATCCGACATTGTGTTTTTGAAAAAGGCACCCTTACAGAAGATGTTGAAGTTGCATTAAGATATTTTATAAACGTGTCGAATCACCTCTTGTTGTCATTTCACGAGGGAAGGAATTGCGATATAAATACAAATAACAAGTGTCACCTCAAATGGTAGCAATTTAAGCATCATTAACTTGACAAGGAAGTGTGCTCCCTTTGTAAAAATGTTGCTCTTCTCCTTCTTTAAATGCAAAGCACAGAGAGACAAACATTGCAATTTTCTCCTCTTTAATTCAATTATTTTCCCATTTCCTCCTCACACAAGTTAGTAGGTACGCTTTTGTAACGGAGCATAAACTTCAATCCTTTACAGTAGTTACGTTATGTTTGCGTGACTTTGCAAAAGTAAGAAAAAAATTTGGCATAGAGCACATTACTCATCATTAATGGCCATTAGCCGTTGTAAATGTAATTGTTGTGACTTCCGGATTGATATTGAAACTGACAGCGGTAATGCTTTGCTACAGTGTTAGACGCCATGTTTAATAGCATCAATGTTACGCATTGCAGTTGTTGCAGTAAATGCGATGTTAAGGATGTCCGTGTAGAATTCGCACACCAACCCGAGCCTATTTTGTAACGATGTTTGAAACCGTTTGTGGTATACTTCTCCACGCAAATTAAGTTTTAGTGGTTGTAATGCAACTATTACAAATTTTATGTCACAAGGTGTGAACTGATTAATTTTGATTTTTTTTGTTTTAAAATACGAAACAAAAAATGGCACATGTTGGGGTTTTGTTGTGTCAAATTTTAATTTCAAAAGTGAATGTGATGATGACAGTTTACAAATTGCCATGCGTGGTTTCATGGGGGGATATGAATGACACGAATATTTAAAATAAAAATGTTTTAAGTGAATCTGGGTTAATTTCAGGTTTGCATATAAACCACCTTGTACTTCCACTTCTGCATGGGTTATTAAATGAGATATGATAATTTTACTGAAAGGAAATCGTATGAGAATTGTCCTTTCCACAGAAATGTTCTGCGACCACCTGAAAACCCATTCTAAATTTTTTGATCCATTTTGCCTTGACTTCGTCAGTAAAGATAAACACTTTAATTATAATGAAGAGCATTTTTCATTTCTGCACAAACAAATTCCCACTTTTTTTCACCCCTTTCACTTTTTTTTCCTTTCCAACTTGAAATCTCAATCTGATCGCTCCCGTTCAGACAAATCAATTTTCCATTCTTTCCATACCGCATATACTAGATCCCTATCAAAAATTGTCTGTCATTATCACTTTTTCTAATTACTCTCCATTAAGATATCTAAGATATCCATCCAAGTTCCTTAAGTTATCGGTTTGGATCAGATAATGAGACCGTATTAAATGCTATTAAACACTCCATTTGACTGTATACTGAAACCCGCAGCCATCATTTTCTCGCCTTTTTTCCCTACTCAGAGTTGATTGAGCTTATCAACTGCGAAAATGATTTACATATTTCATTCATCCACTCTCTTTAATTAAATCCACACAAAATGGATGAATGAATGGGTTTCCATTAGCTTTGACAAATGTGGACAGCTTTACACTGCTTTGCACATTGAACATTGTGAATGAGAATTTATCCAAGTGCCCAGCGTATTCTCACGAAACAATAAATTGATAACGAAAAAAATCAAAATTCTTGCGACATTTTTTTACAACACAAAAAATAAGCTGGGAACAAGCGGACAAAGGGACTGTATTAATTACTGAGCTATTTTGCATACATGATTACAAATTACAAAGTTTACATGCGGGGGAGTCTTAAGGTATTCAGAATTCAATGTACGATCCTATATATTTACTCACGTAACAAAAGAGAACGATATATATGCTATGGGAAAAAATCTTTGCTCAGAGTGAGCATGATTTGTTGAGCTAAATTTAATCTAAAAGTTATACACTCACAGGATGATTATAGTGGAGTTGTTTATTCAATAACAATAAACAATTTTCAGTTTGCTTTGTTTACACAGATTTTTTTTCTTCTCGATTTCACGACATTCGCATTGAATCTAGTAAGAAGGTGGAGGATACATGAGTACTCATCCTGACTCATGTGACCTCCCACAATCTTTGCTGCCTTTCTTTTCAAAGTTTTGATTGAATTAACGGCATTGAAATCAAATTACGTGTCAGGGGAGTCAGGCATAAATGATTGTTTTCTGATTACATGATTCACCGATGATCCTCTGCAACTAGTCAACTTTGAAAGAAGGTTCCATCATTCTTGAAAAGTTTCTATTGCAAAAGTACCATCATCATCGCCACACAAGCAAAGTTAGACGATTGACTTTGCCTGCCATCTCAAAATGACTTGGCTTCCTCTTCCCTCCTCCTCTGCAAGTATAATCAATGAATTAATTACTTTCATCCTTGATTAATTGCTCGACTGTCCTCATTCCAGTTTTTCGCCTTGGTAAGCTCCAAAAGTATTTGAGTTGGGAGGGCACACCAGGGTGAAAATCCTTTTCCCAATGATGAGAGACAGCTGTTATGCTCCCTTTGAAAAATTATCTTTTTCTCCGACGCACACTCAGAAAAAAAATTATTATAAGAAGACTCTCAGTGTCCGTAGTTGAACTTTTATGTATACTTATAGGATGCTCCTAATAGATTAGCTTTTTGTGACTCTCTTCCCCAGCATAAAAATTAATTGCGCGTCATATCTCTCCTTCCCAAGCAAACCTCTTTTGCTGGAAAAGATGATTCTTCATCCTCACTATAGTCCAATACATATATGGGGCTGCTAATGATAAACTTTTTTTCTGAAATATATATTTTTTTCTTGTAGACTCCATAAACAAAATTCCTCGCTTCCTCCCCTTTTCCATTGAATAGCACAAGTAAACACATAAAATATTCATAAACAAGCTTTTCATGGAGTTTTGGGTACGGTCGTGAAACAAGTTTTAATAATAGTGGAGCATCTGTTCCATATGGAGGACAATGTGAAAGCTTTGCTGAGAAATGGGAAACTAGAAGGATTAAATAAATGACACACACAAACACTCTCCATCTCTTTTACTCTTACTCACTCCCCGACCATTAATGTAGTCAACGGATTTCGGATGTTATGTAATGTGTAGAACGACTGCTCGCCAGAATAATCTGTGGAAAACGTATGTAGTTATTCTTAAGCGGTGCATTGGGAGCTGCCAAATGAGTTTTTTTTATTATCTTGGAAATGTTTACACATCCACGGCTTTTATTGCAAAGGGCGTATTACGGGTTGGGGCAAGGGTCGCTGTATGAAATTACTTAGGTAGTCATACTCAGGTTTGTTTATTCCGGATGGGATATATGGCTTTGCAGATGCTAACTCAAGTTTGGATTTGCGCTACCCTTGAGAAAATAGGGAACAGGTGAATGCAAATAAAAATTATGTAGATTGAATTCCTGGATAATGAAATTTTTATGATGTGGATCAATCATTGGATAAGATTTCATTAAGCTTCATAAACTGTCATTTATGTTGTTTAGATAATGTAATTATGCTGCCAGCAATAAAATGCAATTTTTACCCTACGTCAATGTTACCATATTGAGATAGGAAATTCATCAACTGCATGTTTTTATCCAGTATGGTATGTTTACTGGTAAGGGATTTTATTCTACAAATGTTTTCCTGGAATGTTCCGTGTAAGCACTGGGCTGGAATGTCCAATAAAGTTTGCATCTGGCGTGCTTCCTCAAGCCATGCTGGAATATTCCTAAAGGGGTACAGTTGGACTAGAAAATACAAACTATTTTTCTTTTCCAGGAAAGACGCGTGCAATGCAATCTCGTGAAGCATTCCAGAAAATAGAAGTCTATACATATTTGCATATTCTTTGGTGATTTCATTCCAGTGAGTGATAAATCAGTGTCTTTTTAGAAGAGCTACTCTTAAAGGTGAAAGTGAAGGAGTATCTAATATTATTTGGCAAGTTCTCTTCTACTTCCCGTATTATCTTGTGCACGGTTACATTTAAGGAGGTAGGAAGGATGAGAGGATAATAACTCACTTTATCAGGCGAGACCACAAATAACGCTCATGAACATGACATACACAACATAACATTACCATGAGAAGGGAAACATACCCGTGAAAACTATACAGGGAAATGCGAGTCAAGTGAATTATCTCAAATGAGATCTTCCCTGCTGAGATATGTACTCCATCCGTAGGAGAAAGAGTTTTTGCTATTTATACTGGTATAAATAAACCCTGTATAATTTACATGGATCCTACACACAACAATTTATTTTTTGCGACTACACATCTGACTGAACGCACATCTCCAGCTGCTCTTCACTATACCTTCACCTTGTTTCCCATCCACATCCTTTTCTTATCTTAATTTAAGGGGCGGGTTGAAAAATGACCAGGAGGATGATATATTGTAGCAGCTCGTTTGTTTTTGGGTTATCAAGTTCCTACACATTCCAAAGCTTCAATATCATTTTTTTGCTAGAGGTTGTAAACCAAAAGTTGGTTTCCTGTTTTCCACTCTATTTTATCCTAGAGGATGAAACTGAAACTGGGGCAGTTTATTGATGATAGAAAATGAGACGAAAGGGGAATGATATTTTGTCAATCTTTTTTGTTCATGCCATGATGAATCTGTTCACTAATTGGGATCATGTATCGCAACCCTCCTCTATTTTGTTTTTCAGGGAAAACTCAATTTTCAACAGAACTTCATCAAAATTCCTACCCAGTTGAAAGAGCAATTTAGACCAAGGGAAACTAAACCGCTGGGCAAGCTCATCTTTGATATCATGGCGGATCCTGTCATTTGGAAGGGGAAGTATTGAGCGCGTAATTCGATTGTTGAAGATGAAATTAGCACAGAGAGAACGGTCACTAGAGCGAAATCAGATCCTAAAGAAACAAGTGAGTCATTGATGATCACATTTATCTTGTGGAGCCTACCCACCTTTTGTAATCAAGAGAGGAGATTGTTTTCCCTTGTTTTCCACGCCACCCCTATCATTTGCTGTTTCCCACTGGCATAATGGAATTCCAGCGGTGTTGTCTATCTAGAGCTGGCTGATTTGCCTCTCCTGTGTTTGTCATGGTGGGGACTGCAAATTGCATTTACTTTGATGACGGTATGATCATGATGATGGCAAAAGGAAAGTTATTTTTCTCTTCAGGTGGCACACAGTGTTATGTACATAACTTCATTCCATAACGCCACCACTACCCTTCACGCTGGTTTGCTTCATCAAGGATTATTATTAGAGAAACACAAAAGTGTTCCCCTGTTTTTCAACGACGACGGTACCAATTCAATTGGAGCAGATAGATGGTTTTGTTTGTCCAAAGTGTATTCTTGTAGGCTCACACGTGTGGAAACATGACAAAAGCCCATCAACCATAATTACTAGAAGAAACTTTCACTCCAGCTTGCTCCACTTGGCTTTTTGTACCTTCGCCTTGTTACCAAAGTCCTACCCTGGAATAATATTTTCCTCTTGGAAGCAAAACTTTAACTGTGTTATGTTGTAAGCGCGAGAGGGTGAAAACGAGAGTAGATTTTTTCTCTCTTCTTGTGTTAATGTTAATGCAGTCATAAATTCCACTTAATTATTTACAACCTGGTGAAAAGGAGAGAGAATAAAAAACTCGAAAACTCATTCCCCCTTCAAGCAATAATATACTCTCGCTATGGCGTCGTGTGTGTAACTTGGAAAATTGTATTGTTGTCTACTTACACTATTCAACATTACTTTCCATCATGAAGAAGCCACATGATATGATTATATAGTTGGAAAACTTTTTTTTCCCAAAACTTATATGAGGTTTCATGGAACAACAAAACTCTCTACTTTTTCTCCAGCATGATATGCTTGTTATAAAAGTTTCCTCTTGTAGAGATATTTATTCAAGATTCAATTAAAGGGAAAAAGTTTGTCGAGGTTTAGGCTTCATGAGAAAACTAGTGTGTTGTAAGTCCATTGTACACAAAGTAATTATCACTTTTTCCTGTTATCGTAACATGTCCATATAGATGCAGTTGTGTGTGTTGTGTGTTCCAGTGGAAGCATGAGAGTAACATGAGAATAAATTAATGAAGCCGCTGGGAAAGCTATCATCAAAATTGTGTTTGTATCTCTACCAGGAGAAAAAAAATTAATTTATTCCCGTTATTTTATGTACTGTACAAGATATACAAGATTTTTTTTACTTAACATAACATAATATTCATTTATTTCAATAATATGTTAATATGCATCTTTTCACGGTTATTAATATAACTCCGATATTTTTTATCCGGTCCAAAAATGTGTATGGGGTAATAAGGGATATTTATAGAGGACTGGTGGAAAAACGTTTTTATTGCGTTTTCACATATCCGACTTTTTAAATATATTTATTTTTCCGGAACGTTTGATAAACTAGAAAGCATAAATTACACTTTCCAGCTAATTAATTAAGCTAGCTGATCTCATAAGTATAGTTTTTAAATTTAATCATTATATCATTAACTTTTTAACTGAAAATCATCCCTGTATTGATAAAACCGTAATGCAAAAGCGTTTGGTTGCACTTTTTGAATGCGAGTAATCCAACCGCTTCCACTGACTAGACTTTGTCAGCCGGGCTTTAAGTATCCATTTATTTCAAACAAGATTGGCGCGAAATTTTAAATGCTTTATGTGCAGTAATGTATGTACAACTTTATTGGCAATCCATCCCTACAATTATAAATACTCTCGTTATGTAATAATTGCAAATCACAATTGTTTACTGTAAATACTAAATTGTATTAGCTAATTACACTAACTATTGACTAAAGGACTACTCTTTATATATTTTCGGAGGTGATGTATATAGTAGACACTTAAAATCACAAATATAATGTTGATTTGATGATCATGGGTGTTTGAGGGTGTGGTGTGTGGTTAATTTTAATTAGGATAATTCTGACTACATAATTTGCGTATTTGCTGCTTGTAGGGTTGTGCTATATTCAGTATTTTTCTAAAGGGCTCAAGTTCAAAACCTGATTATTTATTAGCTAACTATCAATTTTCAGCAGTTAGCAAATTATGAATTATAGACTTTTGCATTTAGAGGAGAATGTGCATTTTATAATGTTATTTATTTGCACCAACATTTAATTACCACCCATGATGACCCACATTCTATCACATTCATTCCAATTAAAAATTACACTACTGTTCAAAACCAAACCACGCCACGGATTTCTAAGGTAGGTTTAGAATTTAGGGTTATAGTTTTGGATTTTCATTGTTGATACTGTACTATGTTTTTAATTACGATTAACAGTTTATAGTATGATTAAAATTTGGTTTCTAACTTTGGATTCTGTAGGTGGGTGGACATTAAATGGTAATATTTTATTTGGGACTTGGGACTTAACTTTTTTGCACCCTGTCCAGCTATTCGTAAAAATGATTTCCTTTTTAATCCTTCGAACGTCTTTGGTCAGATAGAATGCATCTTGAAACAGAGATTTTTAAAAATCAATCATATTAGTTTTGTCACCTTTTGTAAATGCGCCAGCTCTAGGACACAATACATGAGTTGCGTTTCGAGTGTCGATCCCTCAACGCTGCCAGTTGGGCTGGTGTGGGTACATGGACCGCTTGCGGGGGTGGTTGATGCGATGACGATGAACCAGTTATGGATCCTCCTATAGGATACAAGCATGAAATTCATGAAGGAAATAAATGAGACACCGAGACACGTGAAATCAATAAAAATTCTGAGTTTCCAGGTTAATGACTCTCGGAACAATTAAATCCACAGGGATCACCCTCCTCATCGATTTTAGGCGAGGTATCAAAATTCGCCTATGAAGAATAAGCTTAATAAAACGCTGCAGGTAACAACAACTAGAGGTTTATGTACCGGAAAGAGTTCACACAAATATATCATCTTCTCCACCCTCATGCGTGGGTGTATTAATAATCCAAAGTGATGACACAGGAAAAACTAACGTGAGCCACCTACCAAGATATATTTCATTATTACATGACGGAAGAAGGAAGCACGTCGACTTTTGTCATCTAGTCAATTCTGATTATGGTACATGACTCCTCAGGAAATAACCTATCAATGATCTGCCAGGTGCTACCACTAACATGATTTATTTTCATTCATTTCATGCCCCACCTGGTAATGATTGTCGTCTCTTTCTCAATGCCGGGCTCAGGCGGTAGGTGACCTTGGCTTGGTTCAACAACTCCTTAAACACCTCCACAACTTGATCCCCAGTTTTTGCCGAGCACTCCACAAAACCATGTTTCCACTTGTGGGCAATCTTTTCCGCCTTGTTTTCATCCACCGTTCGATTTTCAAGATCAGTTTTGCTGCCAACTACGACTATCGGGATAGCGTCACCTTTTGATTGGACCACTTGGTTGCGTAACACCAGGATCTGAAAACGTGTTGCAATGAAATAAATATACATTAAAAAATGCAAAACCTAAACAGTCACCATCTGAATGTCTTTCAGTAACTACACCAGTTCATCCAGTTCATTATAAAGCTGCCTGAAGCTCTCACCTCGTCAAAAGAGCTCTCGTCCTCGATCGAGTAGACAAGGATGAAAGCATTAGATGAGGCAATGTTCAAAGTCTTCATAGCCGGAAACTCATAAGATCCTCCAGTGTCCAGGATATCGAGTGTAAGCTGAGTTCCTCCGATGGGGAAGTCAGCTCTATGCAGCTCCTCAATTGTCCTCCGGTACTTGGGACAATATGTGTCATAGAGAAACCGCTGGATTATTGCGGTCTTCCCCACCTTTTCATATTCATCGGAAAAAATATCTCCCCATTAAAATTCTTCCACTGCAGAGTCGTTTCTCATGTTAATTACATACCTTGGCTGATCCCAACATTAATATTTTATAGCCCAACTTCGTTGGTGCTTTTGTTGGTGTGCTCGCAGCCGTCCGAGCCCTCGGCGGGGTGGGACTGGGCGATCTCCGGAGTCGGGATGAAGGCGGTGACAGACTTGGTTGAAGAGTTGGCTGTGGCTGCAAACTTAACCGACGCCCTGTTCTAGGTCTTGGTGGAGGCGTCTGCGACATGGCGGTGTCTGACCGTTGAAGTCGAGAATGAAGCGGCATCATTTTGACAAAGTACAAATTTCTTTTAGGTGACTTCCCTCCAAAAAATTTATGATGATTCGATTTAAGTTGCTTCCTTACTGCAAGAAAAGAGGAAAGGAAATAGAATAATTCCATACACAGCAAAAAATAATTTTTCGTATAATCTACTATTCAGTAATTCATACTCATATTCTAAGTGGATTTTATTACCCTAATTTACATAGCAGTTTATACTACACTAACTTCCAGGGACCATTTCCCATTTTCAATACTTTGCCATTTCTTAAGAAAATAAGTTCATTTGCATGAAAGCCATTTCATTTCAACTTCCAACCTTTCAACCCATTTTCTTTCAAAGAAAAAGTTTCAAACTTCAAACAACTGAGCATTCCATGATCAACTCTTTCCTCTTTAAAATCACCCACCTTTCTACCACTTTCATACATACCTTTACTAGTTGTACCTCTTTTCATCCCACCTGCTCAATATTTACACCATAGGAATGGAAATCACTTGAAAAATATGAATTGTTTTCTCTCCCTTTGCAAATATTCCCATTTTTGTTTGCCTTTCTTGAGGAAATTGATCTTTTCATCTTTACTGATTGTACAATGACTGAAGGAAAATGGGAGAAGGGAAAAAAGTCTGCAAAATAAGTTTAGTTTTTCTCATGCATGATTTTTTCCTGCCACTTGGAAAAAAATGATCAATGAAAGTGCAAACATTTGTATCTCTCGTTGGAAACTTTTTTAAAAATATTTATACATTTCTTTCCAAAACTTTTCCCACTTTTTCCCCAACCATCGTATCTATTTAAATCCATATCGATATATTATTCTTCCCTTCTATGAGAATTGGGACGGAGCACGCTAACCACTTTGAAATAGAATTGCTTCACTCCAGCCTTCACTATGTCGTAATTGTTAACAGTGAGGATGGAAAGCTTCTTCAAACTCGACCAAAGAAAGAAGCACCTATCACAGCAGAAAAACAAACTTTTTTGACTTCTCGTACACGAACCCAGTCTGAAAAAAAATCTCGAGACTGGTCCACCATGCATGCAACATTATCTCCATAATCTCACCATTTGTTCCTTGCACAAAATTCGGATGGCGATACACGTCTTGAAAATTATGACAGCAAAAAAACCACAGAGAAAAAGAATTCTCCAGAAAAACATCATTTTCTTGTTCCACCACCTTCCCTCCGTACAACATTGATTTATGAGCCATTATGAGAAGGACACACTAAAGAAGAGAGAGAGAGAAAAACATGCCTTTTTTACCAATCTGTTTCCCCCGTCACAACCAACAAGATTTCCATTAGATGGTTGGAGAAAAACATGCACTCTTATTTATTCCTGGACAAGAGAAACTCGCCACTCAATCAATCCGTCTTGGACTTGGAAAGTAGCACGTTTGTACACTTACCCAGGAGGATGACGTTGTAAACGTAATTAAGTAAAAGGATACAAAAACCCATGTAGACAGGATTTTTGTCGTAAGGAGCTTTCCAAGTTTTATGTTGCGTTAGCCTTTCCCCATCATATCCATAAATTGGAGGGTTTTATGTCAGTGGTTACATTTCCACTGTTTCCACCCACCTACTTTCTCTCCCTCTCTGTGTGGGGCTGTTTTCCTTTGATAAGAGATGAAAACGGCAGGCATGTTTGTGGAAAAGGGGTCAGAGTGGAGTCTTTGTCAAAGTCAACTTGTATTTCAACATCAAACAATGGACCAGCTCTATCCAGTGCCATCGACAGCCCAAAGACTTTGTATGCCCCATGGAGAAGAATTTATAAAAAAAACAGTATTCACTGGAGAAAATATCTTTCTCTGCTGAAAGGGAATGGAATGGAGTGACACGTTATGTGCGCTTTTACTGCCAAAACCTCCATCCTAGTCGCCTTGTGATGCGTGACGACGGGAGGGAAATACATCGTTTTTACATTACCTACTCCCTTTTCTTCGTCTTGACTATGGCTCCAGAGTGGAAAGCGGAGAGAGCCAATTAAGAGTAGCTTCATCCAGTTAAAAATAAGTATGCTTATGTACCTACGTAGTTTGACATTGCAAACTATTCTGTTTTAGTCACGTTGGGAAAAAAATTAGAAATAGTACGTACAAAATGTCAAGTAAGCTCAAAAAGATCCAATTTCATATCCGGGTTTCCCCTCTTTCACCTCTGCTTTTGAAGATGTGCTGGACAACAAAAGGGTGGGTTTTCATCTGTTTATTTTACCATTATTGTCGAAAGCCGGCCTTATCTGGATACTGTATTATAAATTCAAACGTTACGTCTTTTCGCACAACGTTGTAAGATGAGGGAGAG
>JAHZNA010002807.1:0-39696 GCA_027743935.1 Sinodicranocentrus sp. ZH6 | reverse complement strand
AATTAATGCGAGGAATACGAATCCGTTGAAAAATTAGCCACTTTCCACCCCCAAGTACCCGGAAATCGCCCCAGAGGGGGGGAAAATTGGAATTTTCAAAGTGGTTGGAATTTAATGAAAATTTGTATCTAGGTGTATTTTAGCATGAGAATGACGAATCCGATAAGAAACTGGGTACTTTCTATACCTAAATGCTCGAAAATGGCAGGTACCAACCGAACTAATAAACCAGTGAAAATGTATTGACTATTCTGAAAATTCTCGCTTGATGGAAAATAAATTCAGAGATTTTCTTTGCAAACCAGACTTCAATAGTTGACTTTCTTGTTTTAAGGAACTGACAGTGAATACTAAGGTGTCATATTTTAGATTACATGTAAAAAATATGTGAGGCAAATCCTCGCCTCGCTAATTGCTAAAATTGTAATACCCTGAATCAAGTCGAGATTACATTTTATGAAGCCTTTCTAATAAATCAAAGATGTCACTTGTCACACTCATTAAACTACATCAAATTTCATCTATGGAGGATGTAAAAAATTGACATCATGGGAATGGAAATTCTTTTAAAAACCTGATGAGGTTCTAAGAGAGAGAAAACTAGATTACAGGAAGCAGCATCCTTCCATGAACATGCACATAAACTTATATTGCTAATCAAGTTTAAAAAATTCCCATGAAGACCAACTCTGTAAACATGCATGACACCAGGGAAGGTGATGTGATGGGATTCACTATTTCAAAATGTATCCATAATAATATCCATTCGTTCTGTTCTTCGTTCCGTTTATTACTTACACTCATGTCATATCGCTATTGTTAATGCCAGTGTTCCTTTTTTACCCCTGCATCAACAAAGTGGATTTCATGTAGACGTCCTATTATACAATCCATCCATCATCCTTTCCCTTCCTTTCCGTTCACTACTATCCTGCAACTAGTAGCAGTTGATTTGTTTCCTTCGTTCTTGTCTGAGGAAGAAGCTTTCAGAAAACTTTAAAAAAAGACAGTCGTCCCGTAATCACAAGTTTCATGTATATATAGACACAAGGGATGTAATTGTATCCTCGTTTCCCAGCTCTGTAATAATCACTTGTGAATAATAGAGGGATGAGGAATATGAGGATGTAACATTGTGAGGGAGGAAGTGAGTGGATGTTTATTCCTCTCCGAAAAAATAACCCAATATACCTGATATTCTTTATTGAATAGTAAGTATTTACGCTATATAAATGTGCACATTGCTTATTTATGTGTGTTATGTAGCAGCTATCTGAAATAATCCTAGTTACATATTCCGTTTTGATCTTTCATGAAAGTAACCTTCTATATATGTTACACGCCTTTTGAAACATCCCATATCGTAACGTCCTGACTGACTCAGGACTTGAGTTTGATCAGTGCATCATTGCTTTTTCCTGAGTCCTTCCTGCCAGCTAAAAACTGCATACAATAGTATATCTCATATCCACCAACACAGTCAACGATTCAAATGATGTTGCAGAGGCAGAGTTATATACGGACTTTTACAACCCATGCATCCCTTCACTCACCAGGTAAATTTTAGAGGTAGAAATGGTAGATATCCCATATGTCATGCACAACTCACTTCCCATGATCCAATCTCTCTCTCTTTTTTAACTCATTGTCTGTTAGCTCTTGTACATTTGCTTGCTTATATGCACTCCATTCAGCTCTTTTAGCAGTGGCAGGCTAGCCATTGTATTATTAGGGTTTGATACGGGCTAGGACTATCTCTTCGTAAGCTGTACACCTCCATCAAATTGTACATCACACGTCAGATAGGTACCTCACAGGTTTCTAAGTTTGAGTCAGTTGCTCTTGGACGTTTCCTCTGTAAGCACCTCAACGGCGTCAGTTGGCTCTCGTATGAGAGTATGAAAACTTTTCAGTACCCTCTTTTAGCTGGCTTCAGATGGTTTTTTAAAAACCCTTACAAACATTTTTACGTGTTTGTGCCAGTTGTATTGATATAGTAGTGATTTTTAGGATTAGGTCTGTGAGTCGTTTCTATAAATTGGGTTATATGTAGTGTAAGTGCTTTCCAATCCGAGTAACTGTTAAATCCCGGTATTTCTTTCTAGAAAATCAACTTTGTTGTATTCTCCGAAAAAGACTTTTATTTGCATAGATTACTAAATTATTCGTTCCGCAGAAGATTTTTTTTTGTCAACGACCTTATCCCAAGTAGTGTGTCATTAGCCACTAGACTAGAGATCGTTCGTTGGTCTCGTGTTGGCTATCTTCAAATGTGAATAATCTTTTTATGAAAGAACCACATTGTAACAAAGTCATTTTTCAACACGAAAAAAATAAACATTTCACGGTCGGTTGAGCTGTTGTAGTAATTGGTGGGTGAATCAGTGACTAAAGAAAACAAACATTGGGAAAAATCCTGAGGCAGGCAAGCTTCCTCTTCCTTTGTTATGGACACTGGGCACCGGTGTGTCATTCTCATACGCACGACATTTCGCTCGGGACGCTGCGTATGAATTGTAAGTAGGTCTTACGGTTGTGCATTTTCTAAAGAAAACGATTATATCGTAAATGCCAGGTGTCCATTTACATACTTGGGAAGAATAAACATCTTGCTGGTTTTTTGAATGTGAAAAATATTTTTTTAAACACGCACGAAAGACCTATATATTGACTCTTGAGATAAAATCATGGATGAAAGTTTCTCTCTCAGAAAAGCCGTCAAATAAAGCGTCAAAGTCAATGGTGTGCGTGAGGAGGGAAATAATAAAAAAGACATTTGAGTTTTACATTCTGACTTCTGAGTGTTAATTAGTTTTTCCTGTAGACTTTTCAGTTTCCTTTTTCCATTTATATTCTATACTGATGATGGCAAAAGAAGTTTCAATTTTTGTTGATTGAATGTTTTCTCCCTTTAGTGATTTCCCCATAAAAAGTAGCTTCCCTGTGAAAATAGCTTTGGGGAGGAGGGGAAAATTATAAATGAATTCGGATATAACTAAATATATAACGTTATGATAGAATAACTAGCTTTACACCGTGAATTAATTTTTCTCCTGTATCCTCAACTAACAAAGTGGATTACGTATCTTGGTGAACTGCGCTAAGTATCGTTATTACTGCTATCACGTGAGAAATACGACTTATGACTTGTTTCCGCCGTATGGAATCTCGTTGGGATGAGATCGTGGGAAATGACCAGCAGAATACCGGAATGGTTGAGGTTGAGAAAAGCGAGTTGAGTGACTTGGAGTGAAGGATAAGTGCAAGTTTATTCAACAACACTAGTTGCCCTTTCTTACCCCTTAAAAAATCCTAAACAAGTTGACTAATAAACATCACCCACTATCACGGAGAGGGACAAAAACGTAGTTTTTTCAGTGCATCGCAATCACAACGCACAGAAGCACATATAGCGTGCTAACTCTCAGGTATGTTTATCCCCTTCGTAATGCATTTTAATTATATCCCTTTTGATTTGGGAGACTAGTTGGGAGGATATAAATGCAGACTCACATATATATAATTTCAGCAGAACTTGCGCATTTTTTGGTGAAACAAGTGACGACACAGGGAGAGATATCCTGTATGATGTGTAACCATTGGTCAAACTGTATTAAGTAGAGTGGAATTTTATAATGCTAGGTTTTTAGTTAGATAACTACATGCAACGAGTATGAATCTATATTCGTGTTGTAGTGCAACATGAACAGCAACAAGCGTTTCCTTGATTTGAGAATCCGTTCATCTGTAAACTTTTTGGCAAAGAGTTTCACCTTCTTGAAAAGGACATGTAGATAAAAAGGAATTAGCACTATGGCATCTCATATGAAAGAAACTTTTACGAAGAGGAGTGTTCGATAATTAGCGAAAATTTTGACTGAAATCACGCAAAAACCTTTCTAAACGGAGGGAACCGTTAAAGGATACGAATGCAAATGGGGGAATACAACTGTGATTCAATACGCATTGGAGTTATTTTTTCATTTACATTTATCAGTAATACATGGCACTTGGCATATGGACATATCAGGAAAAGGTGCCGAGTCCGTCGGCAACTTTTACAAATGTTAGAATGCATCGAGGAGGACAATGTTTAGAGAAACGGTTTTTGATCGATATCTCTCTCTCTCTCTCTATCCGTGAAAAATATGTAATGCTATCAGCAACGATGACATTTATTTTTTGATAAATATTTTAAATGAACACTTGTATACCAAAAGATAAATTTCGATCAGAGACACCGTCCCCTTGAGTTGTAAATCCTTTGAAAAACACAATCCATAAAAGATTTACCCCGTTTATTTTGCAATGCGAGAAAACAAAAATCACAAAAGATAAGAAAAACTTAATATGAACATTAAGAGTACAATTGAGTTCATGTTCGTGCATGTTTTATTAGAAGGCACGAAGTGAAAGATGATAAGATGCGTTAGAAGAGCTCTTATTAGTTTACTCTACGAAACAGCTTGACTTGCTTGATTCATCTTTATCATTTCCCCTCTCTGCGATATACATCGCTATTATTTTATAAACGATTTCCTACATTCTACAAGGTGAGTATTTTCTTGTTTTAAAAAACGAACTCTTCTCTCTCCTATCATCATCACGTAACAACGTGTGGTTTGATCAGTGATCATGGAGGTTAAAAGCATCGATACTTCAACTTGCCTTAGCAAACTTATTGTGTTATTCTTAAAACAATTGGGAGAAGAAGGGAGGAAGAGAAAAAAAATCACATTGAATTCATAAAAATTTAAATGGAAAGTTTTTGGTTTTTGATGCTGCAGTTATTTTATTGCGTAGCTTACGATGCATTGCACTGCATCTCAATCATGGCACGCATAATAATTCCTCTCGCATCGTGCACCATGCATCGCAAAAACTGTTTTTCCATATTTGACCACCTCCACCATCACTTGAAGAGGGGAAAATTAGCAAACTGTATAAAGTAATATGCACTAAATAGTATATATGTGAGATGTACTACTTATCCAACGAATAAAATAATTCACAATGGATGAAGCCTACTTTTATGCATGTGAGCATAGGTATATATCCTCATCATATGTTATGCGTATGTACATTAGCATTCCATATATATATTATTATATTTGATAAAACGTAATAATAACCGCTAATGATTCATTCAGCATCTGCTAGTTTTTTTTCGAAATCAGTTTCGGACGTAATGCAGATATTGTAAATCCACATAACATTATCCTGACCGCTTAGCAGCAATCATCGGTATAATATTACAGATAACTTATGAATTGGGAGTAGCATAACTCACAAAATGGGGAGATTAACGAGTGTTTATTTTTTTAGTGTTTGGCATTGAAACTCACTGCAGTAAAAATCGAAGGTTGCCCACTTTATTTGTAGAATTGAGATCAGGTTTTAGGAGATGTTCATCAGGAACAGGGTTAATCTTGGCAAAATATCTTTTATGCATACATTAAGAATTCATGTATCACAATAAGATCTTTTGTGAGTGATTGCTCGGTAGAGTTGTACCTCAAACAGAAAATATTCATTAGCGCCTCATTCATTCATCCCTCTGTATCTATAGCCACGCGTTTTTGTAATGACTAGGAAATAGCGATAAAATATTAAACCAACATTTATTAATGGTGAGCGTGTTTATGTGTAATAATTGGCATGGTGGTCGATCGAAGAAGACGGGGAAGGAACGTATTTGCTTTCATTTTATACAAAAATGGTTGCTCATGACTGTCCGCTTTGAGCTTATGAGATTTTTGCTCCCGATTATCTTATTGCAATTGCGAAAATGTGTTTTTGTTTTCATACTTATACTCTCTGAAAAATACCACCAAGATAGAACAAATGATATTTTAATTGTTATCCCAAATTTGGAGACTACGACCTGAATGCTTGTTATTTGGTGCAGAAAGCCAAACAGTGAAATTGATTCATACAATCATAACTTCATAAGAGGAGCTGCTATCGCATGTGTATTACTAATCCAGAAAAATAACTTTTCCTCTTTACTTAAAGACGGTACGTTTTGATGAATCGGAGCATATGTCAATGTCAGATCTAATACGTTACGGTACATTCCCTTAATCTATGATATGATGTGTAATGCTAAAATCCGCTGTGAATAAAGATGGCTACCATGCAAAATTTAAATGATGTGCTTAAACCATGCTCATTTATTAAATTACTGAATTAGACCACACATTTGAGTTAAATTTTACTTTCAACTTGACGGACACATTTTTTCCTTCCTATTTAATGAGACGTTTTACAATACAACTTCTCATTGAACTCTGCGGCAAATTTTAATTCCAAGATAAATACTTGAATTCCATCATAAATTCTAACTTGCGTGGAGGAGGTTTATCATCAAATCACCTGCAATAAATTGAACATTTATAAATGGAAACAGATACTCCATCCCTTCTTTCTTCTAAGTCAAAGTTCCTTTGGCAGTATGTGACCGTCATTATTGCAAAAACGGTGGCGTGACATTGTCCTAATAATATTCGAATTGATACCCCGCCCAAGCCACCCCAAGATGAAGTTTAGTATTCAATTCAATTTATAAAAAAAAACTTGCATGCCATTTGTGATGTAATTCAAAGTTACACACAGGCACAATACACTCTGCACTGCTGTCGCGTCGTCGTCGCTCAGGGAGATAAGATTGTATTCAAGGTTTAACTATGAATACCCTGAGCAGCGTTAGTTTACACTAAAAATCATGTAAAATAATAACTGTTAAAAAAGGGTGATGAATGGGGTAAACGTAAAACACTGACATGTGGCATATAGCCTGTCAAATAAGAATATATTATGAAGGCAACTATAAGCACATTTGTGTCTGGTCCTATCAAAATCAAAGAAGACATAAGTATTAAAAAAATGTATTCACAGCCTAAGTCTTTGTTGTGAGGAGTCTCATATGTCAGCTAACATTTACAGTGTTTAAGATTCACATGCTCTTTAAATGCATACATAATATGATGTTTTTATGTTCGAGAATGGCACTATGCATCAAAATCAAATCACCTCTCGCTTGCTCACCACCACGCATTCAATTACCTTATCTTTATCACATTACGCATTGGGTGCAGCGTGTGAATACAAGGCAAAGTGCTTGGCTTCAGCAATTTTTTGATGATGATCTTATCTCTTCCCAACGACTTGACGAAAAACGCATTCTTTTAGAACTAGACCATACATATGACTGAAAAATGAGACAATGCATGTACAACGCAAACGAAGCATTCGTTTTGGTGTGCTATGTTGACGTTGTATCTGCTGCATATTGTTACACCAACTTTTTTGATGTACACTTTTAGCCACCCAATTCCCTTTGTAGGTATTGTAGAGAAAGAAAAAGAGACTTAGCTTTTGAGATTTTTTTTTTGCAAAAATACTGATATTCCAAGCAAAGTGGCGTTCAAAATCCATTTCATGCCACACCGTCTCAATAACTTGATGTGTAATGGTGAAGTTTGGTACATTTTCCTCCTTTTGCACATATTGCCAATTGCAGTTTGTTTTTTTAGAAAGACAAAACGCAGTTTTACAAACATCGTCCTAAAGTCGCATTGTCTGGTATGAGTAGTATTGTAGTATTCGTGCAAAATGCTCAGAAGAAAGGGAATCTCAATCAATGTGTGAAAATGTAGTTAAGAAGACACAGAGAGTGCATATAACAGTGTTTGGATGTGGAACAACCATTTTCGCCATGCATGTTTGCATTGTACAAAGTTGTAATCGTTTAAAGTATTTAAATATTATGGCAGGGTAACAAGAATGGTCAATTGATGCATTGTTGAGTGTACTTTGCTTTAGGAATATTTTACAAGAGTATTTGTATCTCTCGTATCATATTCCACTACTGGAGTTTGAAACCAACTCAGCCGTAAAGAGAATACACAAGGTTCTTAAACGACTTGGAGTACAATGTTCAACACATTTGGATTTTTGTTCTCTTTCGCGAAATAACGGCTAAACGAGGGAGCTGTATAATCTGCCGCTATTTTACATAATGTACAAGTGTCTGTTGTTTTTGATTTATTGTTTTCTGATACACTGACTAAATCTTGTAGATTTTTTACGGCTTGAGGCTTGTGAGTGTAATTAATGTGATATAAATATCCTTACATGGTTTTTTCCCCATTCCCACGTTACGCCTGTCTAAATTAACTTATTTTCTGACTTTAGTATTAATTTGATTGTAATACGAGCTGTTTGAGAGTGTGTTTCCATTGTTGATCATATGTTATCTTAAGATGAGGTTGCGCAACGGCGTGATGATGATGCTCAGCGTAGCGCAACGTCTTTCTAATAGTGTTTTAGAACTTTTTGAGTCGAGTCTATGCCACTCATGGTCAAATATTGTAACTGTAACTTTAAGATGCCCTTTTACCTGAATTAGCGTAGACAGCGAGTTAACCACGCGTGTATTGAAGGGATAAGTATACATTGGTACGTGAGACATGGATGAACATTGATAATCTAATGAGCAACAATAAATAATCAAAAAAATTTCCTTATCAGGTGCATTCTCCATTGACGATGTGTGAACTACAAGATACTCTTTTCATCAACACTGTTTACAAAAAAATAAGCAGGAGTGGATTCACATTTAACAAGAATCAAGATCAAAGATACACAATATGTCAATACATGACAAGTTGTACATTTTTTCTGGTGAAAATTGAGAGGATTAAATTGATATGACATGCCCTAACTGAAGCTGCGAATGTCTCTCTGAATGAAATGAGGACAGGGAAAAATTCCTTGCCGCAAAACCCATCGTATTCTCTGCCACAATGTTATTTATGTGAGCGAAAACGCACAAAAACTGTAATAAAATATTTGTAAAGGTTCAAACGTGTGTTTAAGCCACAACTTTGTACACATTTTGTGTTATTGTATGGCGCTCTTGAAGGAAACAAAAAAATCAGATTCAAAATTAAACATGACAAAGATATATCATATATGCCTGTCATTTTTCAAATATTTAGTGTAAAATAATTTTTGAAGTAAAAAATGGAGGTTTTGACAAAAGTTGTGTTCTACACAATCCCTGTTTTCATAGGAAGATACTTCACATAAGAGAAGGATTCTGTATCCATTCCTCTTTGACCCAATCTAGATATTTTTTTTGTTTCTAATCTAATCTACTTTGAGCAATCAGCGTTATATATACAGTATAAAAAAGAGCTTCTAGCTCAACATATTGCAATCATTCCATTATAAAATAAACAGAAAATTTGTTGATAGAACAGAAAGGGAGAATCTAACACATAATCTTAGATTAGATATGCTAGTAACTTGGTCAACACATTTTGTGTTTGTGAAAAGGGTTTTATTACAATTTTTGAATTCTTGTGTATAGCTCCCTTCAATAATAGTCTGTAACGATCCTCTTCACATTAGAGAGGAAAATGCAAAGCATGCTATCTTCTTGATGATATTGAATTGCATTCTATTCTCCTATTCATTACCAGCTAGACTGCAAATGATGCCCACACTTAATTATATATACAGAAGAATATACATACATTACTCATCATCATTATCACAAGAGCACACAGCGACAATTTAGGAAAGTCAGCTAAGCACGGCAAAAGTATGAACATTTTTGTAGAATTTTCCTTAAAAATGTAAAGCGCATCTACGCTTACTTCACTCAAGTCCCTTAAATCATCCTATGAATGAGGGAGAAAGTTTTATAAATTATTTTGTTTGACGAATATACAGGAGGTAAAATTGAAAAATTATAGGTTATAAACCATAGAGAGCCATAAGTTTTTTTTGCCTTTTCTCAAAGTTCGTGTGTGCCCAAGTCGGTTGAGTCTTGAATCCTTGTCATAGTGTTAACTTGTGGAAAGTTCCTCTTGCATAATATTCTGTGTGAAGATGAAGATGAAAAGGAAAGAAGTTGTAGATGATATAGAAGGTTCTGCTTTGTAGACGATATTCAGCAGCTGCTAGTAGTTTTTTTGCATGAAACATTAATCGAAGGCAATGTCACAAGTCCGTTGAACTACCATTTCAACAAGCATTTCGTTTTAATCCATACATTGTGGAAAACAAAATTAAGGATATTATTTTTTAGTATGACTAAATCTTTAATCACAAGCTTGAAGATGAAATAGTTCATATTCTTTTAAAAGGATATGATGATTACTGAGCGGAAAGCTAACCCGTTTTTTGAATAAAGACGTTGATTAGACGAAATAGCTTGACAATTTGTGGTTACACATCGACAGGATTGTTGCGAACTTAGAAGATGTATGATTTTTATACATTATATGATTAGGTACGCAATTTGTGTCAATATCTGTATACGTGTTTGTGTGTGTGTGCTATATTTGTACAATGGGATGGTTAAGATAGAGAAGCAAGCGTAATATATGGATTGCATAGCTAAAATTGTTAGTTTGTTTATGAACAATTTTAGCCTTTAATTGGACACCAAAAAGTGGTCATTACATCTTGCAGAAAAAAATACTAACTAAATCTGAGCATAATTTAGACCGCCAGTATAAATTCAAGCTAGATATTATATGTATGAGCTCGTTTTTTTGTAATTGCTCCGTCTGCAACGTTTGATGATGACTAGAAAGAAACATGTACGTTTCAGGATTGTTAAACCAATACAGTTTACTATTGCAAGTGCATCTCTCTCTGTTCCGTGATTTCAGTCTAAATTTAAACGATGTTTGCGCAATTACTTGTTAGTGCAACAATAAATGCACAACGTGAGTGTGTGTGATTCAAAAAAAACAACAACATGAAATTCTCTCGGGTTAGAGTATGTCTGTTTGCCAGCGGTATTCATGATTATATGAATGTTTTAAAACAGCCTTCAGTATAAACAATGGTGGCCATGTATCCTCTCAGCTCATTCTCGTTTCAATCTGATGTTCAGTGTGATATCCGGAAAGTTGGTCATGATTACTCATTCTACTTGTGTATCCTTCCCTTCCCTCTAATACTTTATATGGTGAAATGCTGCATGATGAAATGGAGAGGGTCAGGAGAGGGAGAGATGGAATGATGTATTTCTATGACCATCTACAATCCTCACTGTCCAACCAAATCATTAAAAATCGTTGCAGACACAATTCAGGCGGGTGTGGAAATGCACTCACCCGTACTTCCGGTGTCAACCTTGCAAATACAATAACATATTCACAATAGAAATGGAACTGATGGCTCATATACACAATGATTTTTTTCTCGCGCATTATATTGCTTTCAAATAAATGAAACGAATGCCGTCCACCTACTCCATAAAGTAAGAATTGTATCTGTGACTATCAAAGTTTCATTTGCATGCAGAATCTCTGATGTATTCACAATGCTAGTTTACAAAAATTTTAAGGACATTTTACATGCTGATTATATTCGTCTCTCTGGCTTGTTATTTTTCTAGGGTCACTTCCGTTCTTCCTTAGTTTGGTGTCCTCTTTCAGCTCTGTTGGCAATGCTCTCATTATAAAAGTACTATGACATTACAGCCAACGCATACACATACACACATACATTTTATTAGGTCTGATTCACAAGTTTGTATTTTCTGCGAAATCTTCGTTTAAATTTTTTTGGCATTACCATTCTACACGTGTTTATTGATACGAGCAATACATACAAGTGTGCATAATATGGAGGTGTAATGGTATTGACCAATGATGCTAAAGTTGGCGTGACAACGTAGTCTGTTTTTTTGTCAAATTATTCTATACGCCATAAGTGTAATACCTGCCTTTTAGTAGTAATAAACGTTATCTAACTAGCACTTACAGATGCAAATCAAATGTCCAAATTTAGTCCAGTAATATATTCCTAAAAAATGCCACATAGTATTGCAAAAGGCAATGAAGCGATTGTACATCATACTCGAATGCTGATATATCTTGGTGATATGATGTACAAAACTGTATACTGTCTGGCATACCATCGAACCACGATGATGACGTACAATTTCCGGTTTTTATTGTCATGCCACTATTTGAAAATATCAGCACGAAGGCTAACGTTCAAATGTCCTCTACGCGTAATATGAGATTACTTCATCATCATCAGCGACATCGTCCATCAACCTTCACGTGTATTGTGATTGTGTATAGATTCATTTTTTCATTAGTTCAACCTAATGCATGAATGCATTGTACTGGTGCTTTGAGGATTCCTCGAGTAGATAATTTTACATGTAATAACGCAACTATATTTTTTTATAACATAAATTACAATACAAGCGTTTTTAAAAAGTCACCTCTAGCATTTATATACCATTTAATTTTAAATGGGGATCTACTAGTTTTGAAATAATTGTGTGTATAAGACTAAATGATTTTTATAGGTAATATATATTATTATTATAGTATATGGATGGGAGTTTGGGGCCAGAGGTTTTTTTCACTAAAGCTTTACACAATGATATTCAAATCAGGGATTTTCAAAAACAGATTTTTTCAAGACTGATATGAATCTTTTACACGGATGTGCTTTCAAATAATTTAGAAAATCGTTCTGACACATTCGACACAACATCGGAGTTAGATAAAATCTATACTATTGCAATCCGCATGCAACCAATTTTCATAAAAACTAAAATATGCACTCATATGTAACTCGAAGAGTAACATAGTAGTAAAAATGTGCATGTTTTTAAATGTATAATCGCACGTGAGTGTGTGTACACAGCTAATTTTCAAGTAACCTGGGAACGATCTTTTCAAGATGCTCGAAAACATTTACAAATTAATTTTTCTACGATTTCTCAGCAACTGATATCATCTCTCCCTATCTATAATATAGCTTTACTTCGAAACCCTAGGATCTGCAACACGAGTGTAGAATATTAATATATTGTAATCATGCATTTCTTTTGCTATCTATGAAGACTAATATCTTAACCCTTAAAGAAGAATAATTGTGCACGCAATTACACAAACACAAACATTTATCTATTTAAGTATCATATATGCACACATGCAGGAAACCCGTCATCATCATCATGCCTTCAGAAAAAAGAACCAACAGGATTTTATTGCTCCTTAACTTTCGCTTATAATATTCATCTAGATCACGCATGAAATACAATAATTCTCAGCTTTGCTGGGATGCACAAGCCATGTGTTCATGGTTATATATGAGTATACACCAGTTTCAACTAAAAACTGTAAGTCTTAACAAGCAGAAATTGCGTTGAAGTCGTTTTAGCAAAAGCCACTGCGTAACAGCGTATATTCCTTTAAAAAAACTTTACGATGATGTAGAAACCATTTTTTTCCTAGTGTGTATTTATAAGGCATGATAATCACAGTGAAAATGATATTCATTCTCGTGGAATAGTAGATGTGTTCAAAGATTTTTTTAAATAGAAAATGGAGCCGAAGTCTCCCAATTTCTTTTGTGAGACAATTTAATATAATATACATGCATTTTCCTATATATAGGGCTTGTTGGGCTTTATTTTTTCGCATGAATACATACTCTAAAAACACACGTAGCAATGAAACACCGTCTCGAAAAGCTTTTCCCCACTGCCGAGTTGAGGAGAAGAGCCTAAAAGGAAAAATAATAATCATAATATCGCATGGATGGTGATTGTAAATTTTTGCATATTACTACACGGATGATGACGATGACAAAGAAAGTGATGACAACAAAAGTGGAGACAGAGTAAAAAGGACGAAATTGAATATTATTTACAGCACACTCCATTGTTGTCTCTATTTACTTGAGAGTATCATGCTCGCACATGGCTAATATTATATGCGCAGATGGCCGGCAGCAAAATGTAATATAATGTAAATATTGCTAGGCGTTCGCACAACGCATGAAAGCAATAATCATACTATTATTGCCATTCATTCGGTTGTCATACTGTAACAATGGAAGGGCTGATGAGGGATGAGATTTTTTCAGGCTTGGACGATTGGAATTTTCGCTACTTGTTTCACAGTACGGCATGCTAGAAAATTTCTTCGGGAAAAATTGTACACTACGTGAAAACGTGAAGACAGCATAAATCACGAACATAAATAAACATAAAATTATCTCCATTTTCTTCTATTTATGTCTGTAGGCAATGACAGCTCGTAATGTGATCTCAGCTGATGTGTGTCGTCTTTTTCTAGTTTTGTAATTGGAGAGTGCATGTGCATAAAAGCGTGATAAGGCTGTAGTGAAATCGAAATCCTTTCCATGAAATGAATCACTTTGAAAAGATGACCACACTTTATTCGAGGGTTGTTTGTTCTAATCAATATTCCGCTGTTGCATGCTAATTTTTTGCGAAAATAAAACTAACTTGGGGAATTGTGCGCCTTCTTTTTTATTACAAATGAAAATGTAGTAGTATTTCTTGTAAAAATGATTTACAAAATATATTTTTGCTGCCACACGTGTGAGTAAGAGTATTTGCACGGGGGAGTATAAAAAACCCACAAAGCTCATATACATATATGCATATGCATTTGGTGTAATATTGAGATATTTGATTTCATACTCGACGGGTTGGCATAATTAAACCTAGAATGTGGTAATATTACGATTTTAATAATAAAGCATCAATTTCCGAGTTCCTCTTAGTAATTAGCTTTCCTATGTAGGTATGTAGATTCATGGCTTTTTGCGTAACATATTTATTTATGTACGTTTCCTCAACACAAATATACACACTGTTTCTTGGTAATTGAGGTAGTAGTGGTAGTAGTCTTGGTAGTGCACATATTGAAATGTGTGTATAGTTGGAACAAGATTTGGAAAGTGGGACGAAGTCAAATATTATTTGTAAAAGGTGCTAACTGTAATTAGTAAGAAATATATAGCTGGCAATTTAAAGAAACAAATCAACGGCCATAAGTGTGCTATATCTTCGGAGTTATGCAAATTGACCAACTCTTGTATTTATAAAAGGTTGATTTTAGAGATTTCTCAAATTGCCATCATAGAAATTAAATTATATGCAAGATGAAAAAAGTGGGGAAAATGATGAAATTTTTGGGATTTGCTAGAGAGAGAGGGACTTGACTTTAGTTTTTGGGAAAAGGTCATCCCAGTCATTGAGGTTAGGAATAGGATGAATGTAATGAAGCTAGTTCTTTATTTATTTTATTGTTAACTTTAAACGTACTTCGTATATCTTGGTACCAAACGACATCATCTTGAAAGGTTGAGTTATTAGCCCCAATTAACAAAAGTAACTCATTTCTTTATGTGTTTTTACATTAGTTACGATTTCAATTTGAAACAGTGAGTTTTAAAACTACCCATATGTCCTCCACTGCATTTCAACTGAAAACACATAAGATGCAGAATTGCCCATTATTATCATAATTGCTTTGCATCATGACACGACTTTCGGCTCGTCCGTTGCTCTTCAAAAAATTTAAATTCTCTGTCCGTCAAAGGAAAATTATTCTAGTGCTACTGTAGAAACGACTTACATAGAAATATGCACTGTTGCATCAAATAGGTCACAGGAGCATCATCTCTGTCCATTTAAAAACTAATGACCTAATCAAGCTCAGATTCAAATTAGTCACGGCACCTTCATTTGAATTAAGAATAAGCTAACAAAGCAAACCAAGTTGTATCTTTCTTTCACGAATCTCAACTCTTTACAATCCCACAAATCCAACAACATGTGTTCACGTTTGAAATAATGATTAAAACAAGTCAGTTGGCGAAGTTTGTGTCTGTTCCCATGTTCATACACGACGACTCAGCACAACAGGAATGCAAGTTAATCTGAATTTTCATTTCTTTGAATTGTAATACACGCATGAGAATCAAAAAATGCTGAGCTTGTACAAGGAACGTACATAATATGAAGCGTGTCTGATGAGATGGAAACAGCTTTCAGTTACCATTTAATCATCTGCGTTTTTTTCATACGTTTTGAATGTTTCACGGAGTTTGTGTGAATTTTAAAATCCTGACAGCCGAGAGAAGCCTCATTACAAGAAATACGTGTAATAGATAACGACAAGATTTTTGTTATAAAGAGTACTTACTGACCACACTACTAAAAATTTAATGGGATGCGGTATTTTGTATAATTATAATTACGGATATGTATTAACATGCAAAATACTAATTTTGCAGTGATTTCCACGTCATTTTCCCTCGCAAGGTTGAAAGGAATCAGTTGATTTCTTTCGGTTCATTTGCTTAGCATCACTTTCCCTGTCGCAATTGAGATGGATAGTGTAGTCATCAAAGTTGGATGAGAGTGATTCGACAAGTTTGCCGTAGGCATTTCTGGTTTTTCTCTCTAGACTCACCATGACCTTTAAATATTACCAAAGACATTCTCATGACGTTAAATATTTTATTATATACCAGTTGGTATCATCGCGCAATGCGGTGGCTCTTTTATGCCATTATATAGCGTGTTATCCATGATGAACTCATTTTTCCCTTTCGTTTATATTTTACCTCCTTCATAATATAATATGCATATTGGTGTCAATAATTTTTAGTGGCTTCGTTGAATTCGCACTCCAAACTTGGGTTTTCGAGAGAAAAAATATTCTTCTCACGTGATGACGTTTTTCGGTCAGCTATATAATTTATTTTCTGCAATATATTCTACAAAACGTTGTTTCAAAGGATCAACGCATTTCTTACAATGAGATTAGGTTAAGTCGAACTTATCCTTTCCCACGTTGTACAGTCGAGCAGTTTGACTTTATAGGGTGATTGATTGGATTCTTATCCATGTTATCAGGGAAAATCTTATAATGAATATAAACACTCATGATTAGACACTGCATGTCGTATTTCCGTCGTTATTATTATGTCCAGTGGGATTTCCAATTATGGGCAGGAAGGCAGCACGAGATTTTATATTATAAAGAAGTCGTAATAGTATCGTGGGAAATTGAAATAACTAGTTTGCAGAGAATCATTAAAAAATCATGAAAATATAATGCATTATGTGCGCGTCTATAATTATTTTTTGTTCTGTTTTCCAGGCAAAATGGAGAGTTACAGCCGGATTCGCTCAATCAAGCTGAAACGACCTACACCGGAGCATCCGTTTGGATTCTCGGTGAGAGGTGGACATGAACACGGAACAGGAATATTTGTGTCGTATGTTGACACTCGGTCCTTAGCATTTCGGCAAGGATTAAAGGTAGGTTTAAATGTTCATTTAATTACACTATTACGAGATATTACAGAAAACGCTTAACCAATCTAGTTTTAAAGCTACAATTCCACTTTCCATACTTTTCATTTTGTCAAAGAAGAGAATTACAACTCTTGTTCTATCATGTCATCATTGTCATCTTGTACAAGTCTCTAGTAATTGTTTCATTTGCAACTTGTGAGGGATTGTTTTAGACTCGACACCATAGCAATTTAATTAGGGGAAAGCGTTACGCCGTTTTAATTAGACATCTGTACTGACATTTGTATATATGCAGAAAGATAACGCGCTAAACAACCAAAAAGTTGTAATACTATTAAATAATTAAATAAACCATCAAATAATTTGAAACGAAACTTCGTAAAACACTCAAAACCATTTGTAAAAGTCCTATTATGTAATAGAAACACTGCTTATTTGTAGGAAAATCAGAATTCTATCAAAAACAACAATTCACATTTTTTTCTATAAAGGATTATATAGGCCAGTTACAACGGCGGAAACAATTTATTACAATAACACATCGCTTAGACGTATCTATGGAATAAATGCACGAAATGGGAAAGCTTTTTCTTCAAAATGAGGATAAAAAAGCCTCAACAAGGCAAAACTTGGGTTTTAACAAGCGTGCACAATACATTTTTCTGGTAAGTCACTGCTCCACGCTATAATTGTAGGTAGGTTACATGCGGGTTACGGCATCACAGTAGTGCAACAAGTAATTTCTTAGCCACAAACGACGCATCCTCCTTCATCCTTATTATCATTATCAGCCATGCTTACAGAGAAAGATGAGCCCACACGGTCAACCACCAGACCAAGCGACGAACGACCACCAGGCAAAGCACTGAAAAAAACGGTTTCATGTCAAGTCTAATTCGAAAGGAGAGTCCGCAATGTTGTAAACATGAAAATTATCACATCATTCATATTTATTTTTACGTTATAACTCAACTCGAGGTCTCCAAGAAGACACATCTATCTCTACCTGTCTTGTGGTGTTCTCTGGGACGTTGACTAATGGAAAAGTGGGATTCTTATAATAGTAGTTCGTAAATAGGCAATATTTTTGCTGGTCTTTCAATACCAAGATGTTTAAAAAATTACAAAAAATTGTCACGATGCACCCACATGACTGACACACAGCTGCTGCAATTTCCTTGGGACATTTGCACACGTAGTAAAGAATGAGATGAAATGCTCCAAAAAAGATGTGTCATAATTAGTATTGACACCAACGGCACGTTTCACACCGCATATCGTCACGTCACGTCTTGCAGACACACAAAACTAAATGAGGTATAAATATAAATGTGTATCATTAGCGAGCCCATGTCATATAACACAATGTGAAATATTCGGACTCGTGTAGTGATGCGCATGTAGCTAGTATCATTTTTGCCCGTGCACAGTTACAAAAAAATGCATTAAATTTGTGCAAAACGTGTGCATTCTGATATAGGGAGTAAATGTAATCAACAACTGTTAGGTAATCAGTGTTCCTCTTCTCTGTCGGGGTTTAGTCAGATGTGCAAATGATGAGAAAGATTTGATGTCGATCCGCTGTATTGTTGGTGTCATTTCCTTCAACATCATTCAACCTCTGCATGTGAATGTTTACATTTTATATTATTATAAAGGAGCGATACATATAGTAGATTTTGTTGATAGCATCATTGAGACTTGTCTGCTCATTAAATCATGTCATCACTCATACTGATTATGGGACGGCTAATAAATCTTCAATGAGAGAGAGAGAGAGAAAGAGATTGTTAATGTGATAAAAAAGTAATGACTGAGAAGGCCCCATCCAGTGACGATATGCTATCCTATTTAAACTTGATTCACAATCGCTCTTTGTAAACTAAAAAGGTGGTCAAAGGGATGACCCTTGTGTGCAAAAGAAAACCAGAAACGTATTTTTCAATCTTCAGTTCGTGTTGAAAAAAAACTGCTGAAATGTTTGATGACTACAAAGTGATATCTCTATGTATGGTCCATTATGTGAAGATAATTGAGAAGGGAATTTTCATTATGATTATGACACATGTCGACAGTCCCTAATAAAAGGGGGATGATGCGAGATTGATCTTTGTTTTTGTTTCCCTAGGAAAATTAGAAGCAATAGATGTACTTTACTAATTTCATTGTTTTACTATCCAATGAACGGTAATGATAAGGTGTTGCAGAGTACAAGGGTTGTAATTTGATTTGAATTATGAAATTTTGCGAATGGATCAATTCACTTTTCCCCCTCTGATTGTGGAGTTAAGGAGGGGTGACCTGTGAACTTGGTAATTGATGTTACGTCTTCCGTCTCCTAATTGACTGTGTCAAATATTGGTTGCGAAATGGGCACTTCCTACTCAAACCCTTTGATGTACGCGAAGCAGATTTACGCATTTTCCGTTTTCCATCCAAGTTACTAATGAGTACAACAATTTGTCCCGAAGTGCCGGAAAAATGTATAGTGATTACCACCGCACGAATGTTGCAACATGCCACCACCACACAAAATGTTTACAATTAGGAATTTTCATAGAGCATAATATATGTACTGCTCTAAAATCACGTAACTTACTAAAGTTAAGCAGCCACGCCATTTCGAAAGTTTGAAAGAAAACTTTGTACTCAAAGGGAGAGATGACAATTAGTAGTAATAAATGCCTATATAAAGTATTATTTTTGTTCTTTTACAGATTGGTGATCAGATCCTTCGTGTGAATGGGTATCCCGTGTCTGCCGCAGTTCACCACGAATGTTTGTCACTGATGAGAACTCGGACAAGTCTCCACCTCAAAGTTCGAAGTAAGATATCTTGTTTTTCGCGTGTACCTATTGTCTCCTTGCGTCTTGTGGTTTTTCAGTGAGCACACATGTAAAAACATTGTTTCCTACTTACAGTTGCTTTCCTTTATGTACATACAACCCATTCCCTAATTCATTTTCAGCTTATTCCCATGTTTCATGTATTACATTTCATTGTCTATGCTTAACAATGCAAAAAGCTGGTATCCTCCTGTCTGTCGACTTAAGAAAGAGGCTGCCTTGAGCCTTGAAGTAAAGTCTTGAAGTAATTTGCATATATTGCGTCTACTTCATCCTCAAGTATATTGCGTCTACTTCTGCGTAGTTTATTTTTTGTCGAGGAAACGGAAAATTTCGGGAATTAACATCTCTCGTTGATCTCATTATGTCACTCATCTAACGTTATCTAACCTAAGCTAGACGTTTTTTTCCAAAGAATAATAAGCAATTTTAACTTGAGATGTATCAAATATACATATGCATGTTCATCCCTCTTGAATGAAATCCCTGTGTGGACCGCAGCACGAGCTCATAGATAGTAAAGGAACGGCGAGAAAAAATATGCCGCTAGTTGAAAACGGCTTCTGTTCAATTCAAGGGGTTTTAATGCAATTCCGTGAAGTTGAGCTTTTTACAAGAATAAGAAGAGGACTACTGATGATGATCTTATTATAGCCGATCCTTTTGTAATCCATATGCTATAGCAACATCATATGATGATGACTTTGTGTAACTGCTCATCCTCAGTTTTCTCTCGTTGTTAACTGAATGAACAGCATTTGCATAATAATGTTGTCTCTCATGCGACGTCGACGAGAGAGGGAGAGAACAATTTGGCGAACATTTTTCGAGATTGTTCATGATCTCTTCTTTAAGAAAGGAATAAAAAAAGATTTCTACTCTTAAATAACAAGTCATGTAAAAGAATGTTTGACAATCAAAACATCTTCTTTTTACCACCGTCAAGGTTTCTTGAGTAAGTGCATTCTATTAGTGGCTAGGGTTGAAGGTATAGTAGAAAAGTGGCAGAACGTAGTCATTTTTTTGAGACACTGTACTCTCGACTCCTGAACAAAACAAAGGTTTTAGCCGAAGAATCCTGTGAGTCATCCTGTCAAATTCAGTAGTAGAGAAGCAAATGAGTCGTGCGTGTCATTCCAATCATGATTTTCATCTTGTAGCATTGACTTCTTCTATCAGTGGTCATTAAACATTTGCTCATTAGTCATATAGTTATGCAAGAGTACAATTACAATCGACAGTTGGAAAATGAGTCTGAGACTTGTACGCAGAGTAAATTTGTGCGGTATAAAGGAGACCTTAGAGGTTCCTTTGGATTGAAAAAATTGGATGGTGGTAAGGATGTCGAGTTTGTGTAGTAACGCGTGCACCATTTCAATTCCCTAATTGAATGGAATACGCAAAACCCTGATTCCCTTTTACTATTTCATTGCATAAACTAGTGTGCTCGTTGTAATCAACGGAATTGATGCGAATGGAGAGAGAAATGAAGATGAAGGAAAATTGGTAAATTGGCATTCCCCCAATATCTTTCCAAACCATGTGTACTATAATAAAGGTAAATATGCCTTGCGATGAGTATGTGATTCATTTTAATGATAAATTTGTTGATAAGCAAATCTCCCACTGAACTTTGGAATGTTAAAGATGAGCCTAAATTTAATCTAGGACACATGATAATAATCATGATTTAATGATAATGGGAATAATTAAAAAAAGGATGGTGTTGACCTGTTTGAAGAAAATATTAAAATATGTAGCAACTATGTGAGTCTTAAATGATCCTTATATTATTTTCAAGTTAGTAATTGCCCAGTAGTGATGCATTAATAGGGCTTCAGTTTGTAGTCAATTTACGATGATTAGCACGTTTAGTGTGTGTAAATGAGAACTTTCTTAGAGGATTTTGTAGGTAGCCACTTTGAAATCCCTACTTTGCTGCTGGATTGAAAGAGAGAATTTGAAATCTTTGCACACTCATCTCCCGCAAGTGAGTGAGTTGATTTGAAAGAGAAATATTTTTCGATTCACTGATCATGTATTCAGCGGTTCGTGTCCATTTTTTTGCATTCGATGTGTTACTATGTCTTAAGACAGTTATAGTGGAATATGTGGTACTTTGTACAATCTGAGCATTGTCATGGATGACGAGGATGACGTCTGCACCGTAATATTCTCGCTATTGATGATCGAAGAAGGTAAAATATGACAGGTGTGTTGTCACTGTCACCAAAGCAGAAAAACAAACGCTTTCTTCTTACAAAGTTGACAGAGGGGTATCATATCGGATAAGTGAATTTGTCAAATCCACGTGATATGCAAGATGAGGGCAATATCACCATTTGACGCAATTTTCCTTCAGAAGCAGATTGAAGTGGTATGGCTGTTGGGAGCAGAATTTCATTTGCTCATCTATTTGTACACTGAACCATGCATAAAATATTGGACAAAAGAACGGTTTTGGTTTCTGTTCGAACCTTCATCATCCCCTTTGAAAAATGAATCTTGTGTATGAGAAAAAATGAAAAATGCTACACGGATGGATGGGGATGGAGCACATGAAGACAGACTGATAGAGTGAGTATGAAGTTGAAGTTTAACTATTTTCAAGATCTCTAACCACATTTTGGCATTCTTCAATTCCTTATTCTTCAAGTTGCATAAAATGTGTGCGTGTATATGTGTGTGGATGTTGGCAAAAAATGCCATAACTGCTTGCCGGTTCGCTTCAGATGTTAACGTTTGTAATGCGGGGTAGTCATCATAATCACTTTGGTAGGCTCACAGTAAGAGACTCTTTTTTGAAATAGTTGGGTTATGGTGATATGATGATAAAGCGTCTAACTTGATTGCAAAACTTTTTTTGAGGGAATAAATTGGTAAAGTGATTTAGGATAAATATCAAGTGATAGATTGTAATAAAAATTAAATTGTTCCTTGTCGATAAAAAAAATCAATCAACAAAATAATAAACGTGATTTATACAAACGGCATGTGCAAATAAACTATTTACGAGGTTTGATCCATTCCTAGATTTCAGGGACTATTTGCTTCTTAATTGTCGTGTTAGACAACACCACAGGAATTATTACCTCGTTACTCTTGACTGAGGAGAATATATATTGTCATGCGTCACTAACTAAATAAATTCCCACTCGTACTCACAAACCTCTGCCAATCGTGAAGAAATCCTCTTCAATATTTATTAATACCGCAGAGCATAAGCAGAAGAAAAAAACTATGCAAGATTAGCAATCTAAAAGCGATAAGAAAAAGTGTAAAATCTATTTCTTTCACAAGTTTTTGTAAAAAGATAACAGCTATTTAAAAATGTTTTATATTGATGATGTGTCGACAGGGAATCCTTTTATCGTACCATTTCAAGTGGAAGGGTAGGCAATCACACCTTCAAAAAGTAGAGACCACGAGCTCTGCAATATTAAATTTAACGATTGCACACACTTGCAGACAAGTATTTTTGTTTCTTGAGCTAATCATAACTTTTTTAAATGTGCACGTGTTTCGCATGAAATTTTCTTACGTATGTGGACAGCTCTCGCCCATCACAACAACTGGTTGATTGATGCAGTTGCAACGCCACTTTAGAAACGCTCTCCAGTTTGAGCATTGGCAAGCTTTGAATGCAGGATTGGCGAATGAACTTGTGTAGAGTGTTAAGCAATATTCATGACTGCAGAGAGCTACAAAAATGCAATTTTAAATTAGCACTAATTTTAGTATTATTGCACTAAAGCGAGAATCTATTTAGTCTATTTGAATGTATACTACTTACGACTTGTATCTTCTACAGGGATTGGTAAAATGCAATTTTAAATTAGCACTAATTTTAGTATTATTGCACTAAAGCGAGAATCTATTTAGTCTATTTGAATGTATACTACTTACGACTTGTATCTTCTATACAGGTTGGTTGTTTATGGCCACCGTTTGCTGTAAATAGAAATTAATTTAATTTACATTTAATTCTACGAGAAATTGTGTCATGTAATGTAATAGCGTTTTACGATAGAAATCAGCATGCCCGGCAATCATCGTGCTACCAAATTCATTGTTAGAAAATGATCCTTGATTGCAATGGATAATCTGTGGAATTTAATTATAACATTAGAATATTGCATAGGTAAATGGTTAACTTTGAAATATTCAATACTCGCATCAACAAAGTCTGCATCACTTCGATCTAAAATCCCACTAGTGTCTTGAGGAATGTTCCCGTCCAACGTGTCGAAGCCTGCGTTGGCAGGGTCCAATCCTGTACCAGGAAGCATGTATTTAGTTATAATTTGAAGAGGGAGTTTCCAAATGTAATTGTGTATACGTACCGGTGATTCTTCCAAGTTTTAAGCCCCCATTGTACTTTTGAATGTACCATCCAGCATGACCAGCAATATGAGCTCCCAAAGAAAATCCAATTACGTGCACATCTGACCATAGCTTAATCTTCCCACTTCCCTTAAGATTTATGAGGAAGTTTGCAACATCCTCGGCAACCTGCTTAATTGATAATTGCTGCGTATTTAAAACGTCGAGAGGCATGAGAGATGCGGTCACAGTCCAGTTGCACATAATTAGATTAGCATTTGAATTGGATTTCAAATAAGCTGTGCAAAATAAATAGCATTTATTTGTTACTCAGTTTAAAGACATAATCAGCTTAATCTTTTATTCGAAAGCACTACCTGCAATGATTTGAAAAGGTTTATCTAAAATGTCGCCCATGCTTTTCCACGAGTGTGGATAGTAACCATGTAAGATTAGTTTCACTGCTTGATCCTTATTCCAATGAGCTATTCCACTGGAACCATCTTTAGAAATTTCAACTCCATGTGGGCTATTTTAGAAATAAGTTATATTCATACATTCACTTATTTTTATTTTTGACGAATTAAGAAAAAAAGTGTCCGCACCTTGTCTTTGTAAATAGTTTGTAGTTGATTAAATTAATAGGGTCTGATGGGGAAATCTTTTCCATCATTTGATGAGGTCTAATCCTATGGTGAATTGATTCATCATGGTCTTCATTACTTCCAGTTTCGTTTTCATCATACATCTCATCAGATTCAGATGGCATATCTTCAGAAGAATGCTTTAGATAATATTGTCGGTGACGGTGATGATTATGTGTGTGCCTAATCTTCCTTCCGTTTTTCCGAGAATGTTCCTTGCGAACGTGATGGATTATTCGATCTTAATAAAAATAAAAAGATACAGGTAAATGTCACTAATTCCATGTTATATCCAGTTTATTATTTTTTTAAACCAAACCCAATACCCTTGTATCGATTGACCGTTGATTGATGACGGTAGGAGTCATCTTCCTTTGGTATATGAACCACACTGCCTCCTCTATGTTCCTGGTAGCGTGCGAATGTCAATTTAGTTGGATCACTGGTCGAAAATTCTCCCGTGCCACTAATTGTTGTCGACTCATTGATTGTATGAGCATACGCTATACAAATCAATGCAAAAATGCACAGAGCTACAATTAATTTCATATTTTTCAAATTGTGACATGTGAAAATAGGTAAATTAGTCAAGATCATTGTGGCGAATTAGTAAAAGATGTATGCCTGTTGGAGGAAAGTTGGTACCTCTGTCAATTGCCAATTGCCACGTGGCAATCAAGCGTAGGACATTGTGTCTAGAAATTCTGAGAAATGTCGGTTCTGGGTATTGCCAAGTAGGTTTGTTCAGGAATCAATTGTATAAAAAACCATTGTCCAATATTTAGAAACATTGTATACGGACGTAAATCATAGTGTAGCAGCTGCGTAATTTGCAATTTCTTTAGATGTCATTTTTACGAGTATTTTCTAGCACACAGTTAACTCACGCCAGCACATGTTTGCATCCTTTAATGCACATCAGTTCCATCGTCCTAGTTCTTGTGTGGTATACGTGAAGCTACATTTACTTTTATTTTCCCTCTTTAAAATTCAGTCATCTTCCTCTTCTTTCATTATGCGTAAAACTTGAAAGATGTCAAGATTATACATGTAATTTCCCTTGTATCTGTTGTGCGCATCTAGCAAGTTTTTTTTGTGAAGTGGTCACATCACATCAGACATTTTTCACGGCACATTTCTTTCTTTATGATTTTCATTAGATTAATAATTACGCTCGCCGAAACAATATCACCCGTACAATGTGCATGCATGAACACAGGTGGAAAATGAAATGAAGCAAGGAACATTCACATCAATTGTAAAGATGAGCGACGGAAGTAAGCCAACAAAGAGTAGCTTTTCTTTCACATTAGAGTATTGTGTTCCCTACAACATGTTAGCTCTTGATGTGCTCATCTTTCAAAAATAATATATAATAAAAATTCGTCGTCGTCGTGTCGTGGGACTTTCCTCTCTCTCTCTCTCTCCTTTTAATCTTGCTTGATTACCGTTACATTGAATTTGAATCCAAGAGTCGTCATTATTATGTATCATCTCCGCTCATACAATTTGTGTCCCTATTATTCCATATGCTTACACATCCAGGTAGAAAAATCTATTCGTTTGTATAAATCTCAACGGAAATTTTCTACTTAAAAACAAACCCTTGTTCCTACATATCACTTTAGTCATAAAGAAAACACGCATACTTGAGAGTATTCAGAGTACAACGCATTGTGGCTGAGGGTTTGTTTTTTTGCTGTGGTAAGCCAGACTCGCACAACAAAGTTTTTTTATAGTACTTTTTAATGCAGCCTTCACTTTAAAGTCATCCAAAGACGAACTTGATGATAATGATGATCAGAAAACATTCTATACATTTGAGTTCTCGCCCATATGCACACACACTGCAAATGAATGCAATTCCTGTTACCGAAAAAAAACATGTGCATCTTTAAGGTAGCTCCGCTGTATCACCTGCAAGAGCTCATCATGATCATCTTCCTCTCTGATTATTATTACGTTACGCATTCTTTAGCAGAAAACAAAGGCGTTCAGGCTTAATCTCAGAGAGTGCTATTGTGGGTAGCAGAGAGAAGGAAAACGTTGTACCGTACAATCACTCAATCAGTATGGCACAAAGTATGAGCACAATGATACGAATTTTCTCAAATGAGCATCATCCCTTTAAGAGGTTCTTGAAGGAAGTCCATGTCAAAGTGAGCTAAAGATCATTTCTTGTTTCATATGTCAGTGAAGAGAATATAGAAAAATAGCACGGAATGCTCAATCTTTTGATTGGGTATATATTCCGCTATAAAGGAAGAGTTGCTCACACAAAGAAAAAAATAAATCCTCGAAAAGAACTCCCTGCAGATTTATCACGGCAGCAGCAGGTAGTATTTATTTTGGATTACATTACGTTTTCAATTGTGCGACAAAAGAACGAAAGGGTGGATTTCCTTGCACTTACTGGGTTATTGAAACTTGTCATTACATGATATGATCTTTTTTCATGAGACAAATTATGTATATGTGTTATTTATTGCGCTGTACAGTGTGAGGGAACTGCGTGCATGCGTGCTAACACGAAGTTACATGTCTTACTTGTATGATGTATGCAAGAGGGAAACTTTTAAGTTGCCTAGCCTGTCCCTTCCTGTTTTAATCAGTGAAGTAATTTGAAAGTTGTAATTTTGTTATCTAGAACAAATTCTTGAAAAAGTCATTCTCCTCTTTGGGAAATGCTAAAAATTGGAACGGCTTTGTTTCACAAATTCGAAATGTACAAATGTATTACTCAACTGAGAAGGATGATGACTCAATGATGGTGTTAAAAAATGTGTTGAAAAATGGAATTGTTTATTTGTGAATTACCAATCACCAAATCAAATCTCAAATCATAGCACCTGCTAGTCAACGCACCTGCTATGGGCAAAAATGCAAGCTGTTTACTCAAGAGTTTTTATGTGCAAAAGAATGTATGGTATTGTAATTAAAGGAGTATGGTATGAATCATCATACATCTTTTCTCAATTAGCAGCAATAATTCTCCCCTCTGATTAGAATCCTGACACTGACTTTGACTCTAGCAAGTGTCACTTAATAGCTCAACGTGTGTGAGTATAAATCACGGAAATTCTAAAGAAATGGAAAGGCGGAAATTCGGCTCTCTCTCACACACAACTACATTCAAACTCAAGCAGCGCACCTTCCATAGTTCTCACACATAAGTGGCAAGATGATTATTAGGACATAATGATAAGAAGCAATATACAAGATTGCATATATGCGCTTCAGCATTTTTGTTGTGAACAAAAGGATTTTTTGAAAACTGCCAAGCCACCGCAATCCCTGCTATTTAGTGTACTTTCCTCAATTCACGCTGAGAGATGCAAGGACAATAAAAATGAAAATTATGCATTCAATTACCGGCCATTTACTCTTTTATGTGTGAATATATCATTCATGCATGTGAGTTGTGAGTGTTAGCACTCAACACTAGAAAAGTCAAATATTTGTACGTTGAGGTGTTCGCAGAAGAAGCTCCACATAAAATTCCCAAAAAGGTTCCTGGTGCATCAAAACCTAATGGGTTTTCCTAGTACAAAAAACCTGACATAAGTGGGCATGAAAATGTTTACAGAATGCGAAAGCATGCATCATTTCAGATACAGCCCTGCTGAGAACAAGAAAGAGTTTGTGGTGCTAATATACTTCCCATTTGACAATAATTCAGACACTAAAATTAAAGTGTCACTTTTTTGTTCAACTTGACAGTTTGCTTTTTATGATCACGCTTTCATAGTTTTGAGATGCCGACAAGATGAAAATTTGATGATCAAAGAGGAAAATCTCTTTATAGGCGTATTCTTCTAAACTTGATTTGTTCCTTGTTTGCTTCCTATCGATAATCTGTTGTTGATTGCACAGAAATATACCATTAAGTATTTTTTCCTCGTGTAATGTAATATAATTGACTAACGTGTGTTTTCCTGTTTTTTGTTTCCCTTCTGCAGGTGTTGGAATGCTCCCTGTGAAAGAGTAAGTGAACATTTTTGTTTAATTCGTAATTATAAGCATCATTTATTAAGTTCATTAGCATACAATGAGGTTGGGATGGTGACCTTGAAAATTCATTTCACTTTTTTAAAGGATAATTGCAAAAAAAGGATTTAACACCTTTACAAAAAGCTTTTTTTATAGCAAATGTGCGAATACAGCGAAAAGATCTAGATGGTCAGTGAGATAAATATTTTTGAATTTTCCCAAAATATATTAAATTAATAGAGCGCACTACTGTTTTGTTTTCATTAGTTATCCCCGCCATCACTTTACTTTTCGTTGGAATTCCTCACCTGAAAACTTGCTCTAGAAAATTGCCTATCGTGAAGGTGGTTTCTCTTTCAATGGCCCCTTAGATTTAATAAACACAGAATGCTAGTTACGCATATTTCACAGCTTGTTTTGTGAATTCATGTAAAATCATCATCACCATCTTTCCTCATGTTATCGCCTGTTTAAATCTAAAAACGTGCTTGACTTTTATTTTTTTGATTTTTTTGCTAAGAAAATCGGGAGATCCTCTGACATGGAAACTTGTAGAGGAACAGCCATGCCCTCCTTTGTTGAGTACCGAGGACCTTACTAATGACGATGGACATGGTAATAATAGACATTCTCAAGTTAACTCGAGAATGTCAGATACATCCAGCCAGCCCGACTCGAGAACAGAGTTTCACGGAAATGAAGCCAAGATATTTATCGACACAACAGGACAATCCGGCCTAGGTTGTTGGTATGTTAGCTTGCATTGTTAAAATGTGAAAATATCATCGATGATTCTCATCATCCCATTCATTCTTTACCAATATAATAATCACCACCACACATCGATAGCAAGCGATCCCAATCAAGGCTCCTATATAATATGTATTATCCGATAGGCCCGTTTCACAATCTGCTATATACCGACATAAAATCAGCATGTTTATATGTACTTCATTGCGCCCATCCGTTGTGTATCTCTTGATATTTTTACTTTCACGAGTTCCTCCATCGCCAAGAGTACTAATGCCTCTTTATCACAACTTGTTTTGTCGAGCTAACGAAAAGAGAATTGAAAGGGAAGGAAAACCGTAGCTAACTTTTCAATAAAATTTATTAAGTGGAGACCGCTGTTATTAGCCAGGTATCTAGTTTGCATTTTACCCAAGTTGTTCACACAGCTTCCTGTTGCGTGTGCGAATGTGGAAACCTCCCAGTATGGCGGCGGCGGAGATGCGTAATGATATTTAATGTAGGTAACTCGTATAAGGGAATGATTTCATTTTTTCAGCGCTTAGACACAGAAGAAAGTTCAATTATCCACCGAAGTTTGCTCACGTTTGTTCATTGATGATGTGGTACTTTGGTAAAAGTCACGACAAAATGGAGTTGGTATATAAATGCTGCTGTAATTCCTAAGGAAGTGCTAATATTTAAGAGAATTAAACAGTTTTGGAACGTTATTTTTTTGTATTGAAACTTTTCTAGCATCTGCAAAGGACCACCCGAGCGCCCGGGAATATTTGTCCAATCTACAAAATCCAATGGTGTTGCAAGAGAAGCAGGATTACGCCCGGGGGATCAAGTATTAGCGTGTAATGGCCATTCCTTTCTTCACATTCCTTTCGCCGAGGTAAAATCCCTCTGTTTACCCTGACCATCCATTATTATGCCTAATTCGATTTTTCTACTGAATTGCATTATCTTCGTGATGAAATATTGTGAGTGTAGGATGAAGATGAAAATATACTCTCATTTTCTTATCATTAATATATAACGATGCGATAGCTCAAGCATGTTTCCGCATTTTTATAAATCCCGTTACGCGAAAAAAATTCGGAAGCTCACGGTTCGCTTCTTAGCACTTACTTTTTTGTAGCTTCTAATGATAGAGGATACGGCACCTGACGTAAAGTGAACATAGGTCAGATTTTCCAAGCCAAGATAAAATATGACTTACTCTTTAAGAATCTACCCATGATGGTCATGGTGGTACGCTTCTCTACTGTTACATTACACCAGGTAGGGAAATGAAGCTATGGTCACTGAGCAAGAAACACTGTGAAAAATTACTCGCATATTATCCAACATGCATATTTGGTATGGTTTACCCATACTTGCTGTCTTATAGCCTCACCCAATCGGAATTGGTGGATGGGTGAAGGGCATTTTTAGAAATCGAAAGAATTTGCACCTACCTGCCGCATTGCACACAATGTTTGGATGTAATTAAAGTTAGCAGGAAATGCATTATGCACAGTATATTTTAGTTGTTTGAAAAATCATTCACGTTTGTTTTTGTGCTCTGTCCGAATTTTGACACGCGATGGTGGTCAAGGACTGTACAGCATTTTGTACTTGTCCGCAGAGCCGAATTTCCGCCCTAGAAATAGTAACGGGTCAATATTATAAATTCCTACGAAAATGATACACTGTACGGTTTTTTTTCAGGCGGTTTATTATCTGAAATCAAGCAAACACCTTAATCTGATCGTGCTCAAAGGCGCAGCGTCTGACCTTTTCCCTGGAGAATCAAGCGGATACAACAGCTCGGCTAGTAGCTTAAATGGAGATATTCACGCATCCAGTGGGTCAAACGCACCTAGTGAGTCTTCCGCTTCGATAAGCACAACAGGGCCAGGAGACATAATTGTGCATGAAAATGAACAAGCCAGTAAAAGATTATCTATGGTTACAGAAGAAAATCATTCAAAGGAGGAGGAAGGGTGAGATGGCTTTGATGTTAATTTTCTATTTTGATAAGCGTGTAATTTCAAATGTGTTCGTATTCATTGTTTATTGTAAAATAGATCCTCTGGGAAGAGAAATATTGCCCTAGATAAAAACATGGAATGGGATGAGGTAGAGCAAGCGTGGCAGAAAGCGGAAAAGGAGACAATTGTCATTGAAGTGCGAGGTGAGGATCCTCATGGAAGACTTCGTTCTGAAGAGGAACGTTTGGTAGAGGAAAGGAGAAAACTTGAAGAAGAGCACAAACGTTTATTAGAAGAGGCACAGAGACTAGAAGAAGAAAAGAGGAAATTTGAAGAGGAAAAAAGACGAACATTGCAAAAATCTCCATCCTTAGTATCTACCAGCTCAAGCTCAACGGAATCAGCCAATAGTCTCGCAGGCGCATTGAATCAGGAGATTTTGAAGCGCAATGAAGTAATTTTAATTTTGACCGTGATTAGAAAAAATCGTGTGACGTTTCCTTAATAATTTATTAATAATAAATTCCAGCGTCGCGAGAATAATCCACAACCTAAAGAGGATGAACGGCCTAGACCAGGCACAGTGGAACAAAAGAAGAATCTCTTTTCCACGGCAATAGATCAAGAAAAGAGACAACAGCACGAACAAGTAATGAAGCACAACTATATAAATCTTATATGTCGTATTAACTTTAAATAATTTGATTATTTTAACTCCAGCTAATCGAGGAGTTCAAACGTGCACATAGAAAAATGTTTGCGCACACTTTGGAGGAAGATGCCAAGGATCCTAATGCTGTCCCAGGTGTAAGTTCGAAATGCTTGAGAATGAGAATGAATGTGTAAAAATAAAAATTGTCGTTTGTGTAAAATCCGAGGGAAACTACTAACTTGTAAATTACAGAGCAAAAATTAACTTCGGTTCAATTGGTCTACTAACTAATAACTTTGCACTTTGCAATATGTTTTTTTAAAAAATCCAAACAATACAAACTGCGTTATGACCGTAGTTTCTGGTTTTTTTTATATAAAAAATTGTTGCTGTAGAATTAGATCGCGTTAGCTTCTTTGAAATACACAAGCGCGGAGTGGAAAAAAACGGTGTAGTAGTGTGTATTTCAGTTTTTTTATCAAAAGCTTTGGTTGCTCTCTCACCCTTTCCTTCTATAGGAATCGGAAGCGCAGAGAATTCGACGCATTCACAAGGAAATGGATCATGAGAGGAACATGGTAGCTCAACGTGTGGCTGGAATCGTCCGCCAGAGACAACTTCGCATTGAAAGGCAACACCAAGAATGTGCCGAGACTGAGCGAGAAGTGTCCAATCATGTCGTTCGTAATAAGTCACCTCCACCCCCGCCACCAGTAACGTTTACAGCCAGTTCTCTTAATGATTTTCACATTTAAATGAATACATAAAAACGCAGAGTGTGGACACTTATAGACGTTTCAGAGCGAGAAAAAATATTGGTCCTATTATTTAAAAACGATTGACCTTTACTTTCATGACCGAAATGACCCAATTCCCTTGTTTGCCTGTCAACAATTTTATCCTTCTTTCTAATCATGTGTATAGTTATGGTGATTCAGTTGTGGTAAATTTATTCTGCTTTTACTACCTTTTTGTAAAATATTAAAATATTTCAGCTGTGCATAATGTATGGTGCATGCCTCGCCTTTCACAATATAACCCATGCTTCGTTCTCGGATTATGTATATAGCTATAGAGATTTATCAGTAGATCTTAAAATAAAAATTCTGTACATTTATGATTTTTTTAAACAATACATACGATATGATATAAGTTACAATTTTTGTTAGTCCTTGGTTTTTGGGTTTTTAACTATAGGAAATAGATGTGAATAGTTCACCGGCCAATTCGTCAAAATGGAGCTTCCAAAATAAAGGACAGGCAAGGATCTTATGACATTTTTCTTAAGTTTGCTATCAGGCTTCTTCTTTCTCTCTTTGTTTTCTTCACTTTTGTGCAGTACATATACAGCTAACATAGTATATTACTAATTTTTCATTTTTCCTTTATACAATTAACTCTGTCTAACATGAGCAGAGAAATCTCTTTATTATTATTACACCACACAAATCCAGCTACCCAACAGACGGGCTTATTTACACATTACATGACGATGACAAGCCACACTATTCCTGTAGTTCGTATGTGTCGACTGTATTCATTGTTGCGAAAAATCCCGTTATGAAATATAGCTTAAAATGTTTTCCTTCCCCTCTTTTTCTAGCTTCCTCCACCAGATTTCTTTCAAGAAACTTCTCCAGAGCCTACTGCAGTAAAGAAACCAGAAAAAAGTGTATCTTTCCAACGAGAGTCGAATCCACCAACGCCAATTCCACCAAAACCGAACAAACCTGTGCAGAAACCACCACCACTAAATCCGATTCCACCCTTTACCGCCAAAACTGTCATTATTGAGGAAAGAAACGGACCAGAAAGGCCGACTAGTAGGCAAGCAAAATCCCCTATACCGCAGCCGCAACAACAGCAGGCGCAGCAGGAACCACAAACCGGGGAAAAAGGAGTCAGGCCGGAAAGTCCCTCGCCGGACTATTCAAATAGCCCAAGTCCAAGTCCCTCACCGCCGAGAATACGGAGTCCTCAAATAGGTTGCGTTGACATGGAGTCATTGGAATCCTTCCGACTCAAGAATCCCCCAAAGAATGTACAAAAACCTCCCCCCTTTTATTTCAACGAGGCTGCCAAGAACGCCGCAAAAGGTCAAGCTGCAAATCATAATCAGTATGCTGGAGGAATGGAAGATAAAATGGTTCGTATGTCTGCATACCCATCTGCATACAGTCGACCAGAACCTTCTCGACTTGGATTCCTCGGGAAAGGCGGTGGACATGGACACGCGATGGCAGTCCCTCCTGGAACCAATGGGGCGAAAGCGGAAGTCATTTTGCAAAGAGAGCTTGAAGATGCATTGTCCCGGTGTAATATGAATAATAACAATTCACAAAATCCGGGAAACGGGAAGTTGACAATATTAGTAGGCCCCAATGGTGTTCACAATCAATGCCAAAATGTCCAAAACGGAGGCAACTATTGCAACGGCAAGTGTACTAATAAGACTGGAAACCAAGGGAAACCTAATGGGGGGATTTTGAAAATGAACAATGGAAGTGGTAGTTCATCCAGTAATAAAACAATATCTTTCGGAGGTCGGTATTAAGTTAAACGTTTAGGATTACTAACATACCTATATAATTATTATGTATTAGCTACTTATGTAAGAATGCTCCGTTTTGTACAACTCTTTCATCCTCGTCTAATTAAATAAATTTGTATGATGTCACTATTGTGAAAAGTATTCCTTTTTAGGTCAATCATCTTCTTTTTCAACTATACACTCTGTTCCTGTAATAATCAAATATCATTTTTCATTTATCTAATGCACCGATAAATAGTTGTAGTATAGCCATTACTCTAAAAACATTATTGTAATAGTAAAAAAAGTATAATAAAAATCGTGTTTCATTAACAGACATAACACTTTATTGAAGATCTCAAAATCACTATTGCTACTGGAACTACACAATATTGTAATTTTACATTTTTTCTAACTATAAATTTCCAAGGATGGACTTCACACGTGCATTCGCACACCAGTCATTCTCACAATACCACATAATACATCAACATTGGAGAGAAAGAAAGAGAAATGGCCCAAATGCAGAATTAGTTGTCCACCATCCAATGCAGCATCTAGTAAAAAACTAATTTCAACTAAAATATATATTTGGGACCTAAATGAGGTCGTTTTCGGATTATGAATATTACTACAATTACACTTGCATTCAAAATGGATAACTCATTCTACTGGAGGAGTTGACTCTTAATTTATCTATCGATACAATCCAACGATACAATTTTCTCGATAATGTAGTTATTTTGGCAATGTACAATAATTGAAAAAAAACGGGATTTCATATTTACAAAAATCATTTTGTGCGAGAATATTAACTTACAATTTACGAACGGTATAGACGAAAAAAAGAACATAATCCGGTATATACATGCAAGCAAATTACATTTTTATTATGCATACTATTATGTGTATTTTAGGCTAATATAATCTAGCTGGTATTCTCCGTTGTCAGTCGGCGGCAGCAACAGCAGCAGCAGAAAAATTCTAAATGCCTTTTTCTTAACGCGTATTTTTTTGTCACGTAAAATTCAAAAGTAAAAAGATCTTACATTCAGTCGTAATCATTATAGGAAATTATAAGCATCATATCATCCATTCATCTTTTACTGGATTTCTAATAGCTTATCTAGCATTTCTTCGTCATTTGCGCAATCTAGCTCACTTTCTTCGCTTTCCTCCTCAGCATCGTTTTCCTCTTTAATGACCTCATCGCTTGGAATGTCCGGGAGAATTGCTTTAGCCGATTTGGCTTTCCTCCCCCCACGGCCGCTACGACCACTAGCTGGTCTTTTTAGTGGGGATTTCTTCACTATTGCTGCCACCGCAGCGATTTGTTTATGCTTGCGACCTTTTACAACAGGAGCTTCACTGATACTTGCTGCCGCCTGCATGATTTGTTTCTCCTTTTTAGGAGAGGTAACTTTGCTCGAGGTCGAAATGATTTGAACTGGAGATTTAGAAGGGCTCTTATCTCTTCCGCCTTTTCTCAAGGGAGATCCCTTTAATCTTTTCCCTTTGGATTTATCAGGTGAGTGAGTCAAGCCATCAAGAACTGTAACAAAAGGAAAGTGTTCCATGATTAAAGAGTAAAGTCGAAATTATGCATTTCAATATTTATATTTTCTGGAATTTACCTGCCGCTGCCGCAGCTACTGTTTGTGCGGATGGAGAAGAAGGAGCAATAATAGCTGCTGCACTCGATGGAGAGCCACCTCCTCCTGGCTTTGATATTCTAACGTCTGGATGCCGTTTGAGAAATCCATAATACCAATCATCACTCGCCATCCTTTTTTCCTGGTTGAATTGGTTTGGAATTCCGTTGGAATCGCAGTACTCAAAACAGATTCTTTTTATGTCACTCGAGGTGACAGTGAATCCCTGTTCTCGCAAATCTCGTATTGTTTTCTCCAGCACATCCTCCTCCACCTTCGTCAGTATTGGATTTCCTCCACACGTTCGAAACTGATTGACGTCACATTTACCCCCAGCGAGAATAAATTTTTGATACTGACGGTAAAGTGTGGCCCTGGAAATCCCGTATTGCCTCGCTGCATCATTAATTTTCAATTTGGCATCTTTAATACAGCAAAGAGCTTCTAGCAGGTCCTCCTTTGACCAGCGGTCCTCTGTCTTTCTCTTATAGTTTCGAACCATTTTCGCTGGAGTGACGATATGAATATGAGAACTGATGTCAAGTCTAGGATGATGTGAGTCCTCACATCTGCCCTCCCTGTAAATATTTTCGACAAAAGGATCACATATTGATTAGAGGCTTTTTGCTAACTAAATACAAAGGGAATTTTTTTCCCATTATTTGTACAAAATTTAAATTAAACTTTCACCAACATCACTACAACCGGTAAATTTTCACACAGCTTTCTCTAATATAAGTAGACACACTCCACAAGTGATAATTGAGGGGCATAACGATGCATCAAGGAAAGGTTTTATATATGCTTGGTAACTTTTTGTTTACCATGACCTGGGGACATTTGCTACAGCAGTGGGGCACACCGCTAGTTGTTTCTACTATACATTTCTAATTTAACTCGATCAAGAGAAACCCAAGACAAACCTGTTGTTCTGAAGAATGAGTTTAGTTTTCACCGGAACACACTGCTGCGACTTATTTTCACTGATGATGAGTTACGTTTGTTAGCAAACTCCACTTCTGACTTCCCTTTTCTCTTTCGTCCTTTATATATATATATATATTATCGTTCACAACCACTTATATAAGTTTGCCTTCAGGACTTTTTAGAGTGAGCCACCACTCAGTCAGATAGTTCAGTATCCTGATATTGGCATGACATTAGAAAATAAGTTGATATAAATAGCAAATTATCTCTGGCGGTCCTTTTATTAATTGTGAGTGCTATATAGAGGATTTCAATTTGGCTAAGAGTGACGCTCGCTATTGCTAGCTTCTAGATGAATTCCACCACTACTAAGCATATTGATATAGTCTCAGTTCGGACCCAGGCGTCACTTCACACAAATTCGCTCGTCGAATAGCGCTACACTCTGCAAACTTTTTTAGCACTACCTCACACTACGTACCATTGGGGCGGGCTGATATTCTATTTTTCAGTAGCAAATTTCTCTCTAGTTTTACGCTCTTTGGGTCAATGTTAGACAAACGATTTTTTATCCAGAGTTAGACCAGGGGCTACCAAAGAATGTGCCTTTCTTGGTGTTTGTCATCACAGGATTTAATAGTGATTTTTAGCTCTTTCTCTTACAGATGCATTGGGAGCATTTGAGGTGAAATATATGAACATATATGTATATATATTCATCTGGATGTATAATTCTCTATCTATATGATGTAGCATGAGGAGCGCTATACAGAATGTACGTTTTAGAGAATATCTTTTCCTGTGAGTAGTGTACTTTTAGTGGACGACAACGAGGAGAGAGGTGATTGCATGATTTCATTTCTGTCTGCTGCACGTTCCCATATTTTCCCAACTATTTCTTCCCTTCCCCTCCTGTATTAAACTTACGCATTAGCTGTTGCTGCTGGAGATCATGATGATGGGTTTGCTGTTGTGTTCTGGTGAGCGCATTCTCCTCAATCGCTATCTATAGTGGTGTAGTTTTGTAGGAAAGCAACCAACATTATATGAATGGATAATGAAATGTGTGATATGTGTAAACGAGCATTTGCGTTATGAAAGATAGTAATAAACCGTACAAAAGTCAGACTAAATGTTACAATCCGAACATTCTAATAGCGTTACTAACATGACGTAATTTTGAGGACTTGTTATAACATCCAATTCAATCATCAATTACGTTTCTGCCCCATCACGTACAATGTCAGGACTTTTGTAACTCCGCAAACATATTTTCCAAAAGAAAAGTTTTTATTGGTCGTGCGCCAATGGGGTAATATGCATACGTGACGTTTCGACGTACGCAAGGAGTTTCAGATTTTGTAGAGTGCGCTCTTTCATTCATGCTTAGCATAGCAAACACAAAGTGTTCTCTCTAAACATGTGTATGTCTATGGTGCTCGCGAGAAAATGAGCTTTCATTCATATGCAAATGAGGGATACCTATCTATGTTATTACGTCTTTCGGACTTTGTTGTTGTAAGATAAGGGGCAATCTGTAGCGGCAAGTCTGAACTCATGTCATGTTACTCCTGAATGATATTTGTTTTATTCAACTCTCTCAACTTGCATAGACTATTCACATTATGCGTTATTTCCGATGTTGTAAGCAAATAACATGCAAGAACCACAAATGATATGTATTGTTTTTTATAACACGTGAACTCTGAAATTCCCACATTGCTCAACTTTTAACCTATTTTTTTTCTGATTACTGTCAGTCCAAAAATCCTTTGCTGATGAAACCCAATACATGCACAAAAGAAAACGGACTCTGCTTGCGGTTTATATTACATCGGCACATTGAACATAGACAAATGATTTAATTTTGTGCATAGCTTCAATAATTATGATGACTATCATCATTATATTTTTTCGTAAGTTATCGTTAGCGTAATTTATTATGAAAAAATATTTTAATTATTAATTTATAACTATTGGATATCCTTTCAGGAAACTGGTCTGGCCGTGGGAAAAAAATTATAGAATGGCACATCTATTCCTATTATTTTTTGGCGTCTATTTTCATGACAATTTTTATGACAATCGAAAGCTTTCTAGTTTTATCCGTCCCGTTACAAGCCAAAGCCTGGTTTACTTTTGAAAACATTAAAGTTGTCTCAATCTTTACATTATTGTTGGCAGCAGTTATATTATTATTATTATTATTTTATTCAATCAGATTGACGTGGCAGATGCCTTTACAATCATTACAAACTTTTGAGTGGTAATTACTCGATTTCGTAC
>JAHZNA010002806.1:0-11823 GCA_027743935.1 Sinodicranocentrus sp. ZH6 | reverse complement strand
AAAAAGAGTTCGAGATGGTTCAATTGAATTGTCAAAAGTTGCAGTACTTCGAGATTTTGAAGAAATATGTAAACCTCAGGGCAGCCAGCCAACTAGAAACTCGCTTCCACTCAACGTAGCTGTGTGAATAAATAGAAACGAGTTCACTGTGTATTCTTTCTACAATTACAAAACGACTACCAAAGGATTCGTCCCACATTCAGTGAAGTGTAGGGGTTTAACCTACAGACGTAGTGAGCCGTTCAGAATGATTGGTTCTATATTGACCGTGTACGTTTCACACGGATGTCGACATGACTTCCTGGAAAGACTGGACCCTTATAATGGTCCCTTGTCGTTATGAGGTTTAAGAAAGTGTCAGCAGATTAGTTTTCTGTACTTATTTATGGTTATTGTTTTTTGTCTGTAAGACAAGCGGGAGGTATGTTACCACCCTTGGAAAGGATGTCCATTTCGGTCACGAGTTATAATACTAAAAATTTTGTACTTCACTGGATCTTATGCATGCACTTGTGTGATTGTTGAGGTCTACATAAATACACTAATTTCAAATCAATAAAGCCGGTCTGCATTTCCCTTTTATGTGGAAAACATATAACTCCAGATCTTTTGTCGTGATTCATAAATGCTTTCAATATCCAAGCCATTGGTTCATATGAACTTGTAATAAAAACGTTTCACTGATGCCAAGTGCATTGCTGTCTTACTCAACAGTGCAAGATGATATTGGTTGGTTTCGTACTCAAATTCTAGAATACTTTGTTTATTCACTACATGAGAAGTTTAAAAATTTCTAAATTATTCACCCTAAATTTACTAGCTTCAGTGTAAGGGGATGAAGAGAAGAGGATTTATTTCCGGTGTTATTCCAATGTAAGCGTAGTGATAATCTGGTTGACTTGACATTGTATTGCTGTTAAAATGGGGCAAGTATTAATAAATTTAGTCGACACTTATTTGTCGTTTCATTCTTTATTTTACAAAAAAAGTAATACTTTATGTTTATTTGAATTCTTAGAACAGAATTGCATTTATTTGCTTAGAGCTTTCATCTATGATGTTAAGGAAGTCTTCACTTTTTTCTATTTTTAGCGTAACGTATAACATTTACTTGTAGTAGTACCACAATTGGGCACGAACAAGATATATTTGTTGTAAGAATTGTTTTAATCCACACGTAAAACAATTCCCCAGCTCAAATTATATGAAAGGCTCTTTAAACTCCAAATCCATCTTTCATTCTTTTATATTTTGTATGGTTAAGTCTCTACAGACTTTATGATTTATAATTGTATCAGAAACCGGAAGTGTGGGTATTTTTCGAAAGGAGCATTCATAAAAAACGTTCCTTAAAATTCGGTAATGAAAAAGGTGTACTAGCAAACTATATTTTTAAATGATTCGTTCAAATAAACAATAAAATTTGCTCGTAATAATGGGCTTTAAAACATCATTTAAATACTTAGGAAAAATTATTTGTGCCAATGCAGTTATCAGTATGGAAATAGCATCAATGTATTCAATAATGTCATGCTTTTCCTCAAAACCAGCATGATAATATATATATCGCAAATGCGGTATTTGGGGATGGGCTGAAAAGGCTAAAAATAGTGTTTTTCAGTTTCCAGCGAACACAATACAGTCTTATGTAAACAGCTTATAAATTACTTGTTTGGCTACGTGGTACCAATGAGGAGAATCATACTCATTGGCCACTTTGGTCTACGTAATCTACACAATTGCAAGCTGTCTGAATGCGTTGCAGTTTTTTGTTTGCTTAATCACGTTTGCCAAAGTGGTCAATGAGGATGATTCCCCTCATTGGTACCGAATAAGTGCGATGCATAACTGTATAAATGCGAATGGGCATAGTAATTTTGGAGCCAAAACACTGTCATTTACAATATATGTATTTATTAGTATCGGAACGATACTCTTTAAGAATGTTGTGTGTCGGTCAATATGCCCCTCTGGTACTCTGGCCCTCTGTCCGAAGGATTATTCAAAAACAACTCAACCTATCAACTTCAGGTATTTTTTATTCGATAGTTATTATAAATATCTCGCCATATCTATAAGATGGAACCTTCAGTAGGTTCGCTTCGTAGGTACTTTAAGGTGCTTCACTACTTCAAGGCGCATATGCATGGCGTCTTGTATATCAATCAACTCGCAATAACGAGTACATCATTCATCATATTACAGAAGGTAGATGGTCTACAACACCCGAGTATCTCAGCACCCCACTTAGTACTTCAACACCTCATAGAGTATTTCAAGACCCCATTGAGTATTTCAACACGCCATGACCTTTAACAGGTACCTAAGCAAAGAACTTTAAGTTGCCCGTCTATTTCAAACAGTCCGACAATATGTTATTAGTATATTACTAATAATCATCTATTGTGTATAATATTCAATTATTATTTATAATGCTTGGTTCGGATACAAAAATACAAATTTCAAAACATTATTTATTCTAATCAACTTATTATAATTATAAACACCAATTAATATGCTATAAATAACATTACTGTTCAGATCCTCCAATCCCGTGGTTCATGATTTTTCTCACCTTCTTTACGGCATTTTGCAAACCTGTTATTTACTATTTTTTGCAATTCTTTTGCTTATAATCTCCAAACGGTGTTGAATACTCGGATGTTCTTGGGTGGATCCTCTCGCTTGGAGTACTCTCTCTTGCACAGATCCTAGAAAGCTTCAATTCCCTTGGCCTGGGGGACGTGGGGGGAATTTTAGGATTTTTTAATGCTAATTTACGCTTCAAAACCGTAAGCCAAATAAGCCTTTCCTGGGGAACTTGGGAATGAGTTTTACTTTCTCATGATGATGCACTTGTTGAGTGACTTTTTCGCTAAAAATTTTCCATCCTGGGACGTCTGCTGGATCCCAATGGACATCTTTTTCGTTATCAAATACCATAAAATTTTGAAGTGTTTTTTTTATAAACTCGACGGCAACCAGATTTTGTTCGAGCCTCTTGATCCCCCACGTACTTCGGAGCGGAATTGTTAGTGTAGGATTTGACCCCCAGTTTCTTAGCTTTAATATGATGTAAAGTCGTCTTCAAAATTCCCTATTTCTTGGCTGTTGCAGCCTCCGGAACAGATGCATACAAAATTGAAGTCTTTTTTTGCATTTGATGCGTGGCTTTCGTGGAAGGTGGACCTAAAAGTTTGTACCGTTTTACACGTTAGGTCTCGTAAACGAGAAAATGAAAGAGCTGTATTTTTTCCAGTTGTGTCATCCTCCTAACAGTATCCACCTTACTCCATCTGACAACTTTTTGTCTCTCCCAAAATAAAAAAGTACATGAGAAGGTACAAGTCGAACGAAAAAAATTTAAAAAATGATTTTTCCCGAATTCGATATCGGACTTTGGTATTCTTCAGCCAAGGAACCTATGCGCTTAACCTAGAAAAAACTGATTAAAAATGTTAACCCGCATTGAACTGAGAGATCAACAAAATTGCTTAAATAATTTTGGTACAACCTACGTACATCATTATACATTATATAAATATAACATTTGGCTTTTGGTTTTTGAGACTTTTTTGGTTGAGGGTACTGACGTGCTTATATGCTGAATGCCAACCACGTGTTTCCTGTTACAAAAAAAATTAAGTTTTACAACGACACGTATATTCTGAATGCGTAAATGATATTGCAAAATATTAAAATGCCTAAATATAAGTAACGTATTTCATAAACTAATATTGCCACTGCCCATCCACGGATACCAATACTAGTTATTGCTGCAGATGAAGATTGTGTAAAACAAGTTGGGTTTCATTCTATTGACAGTGTTTGTCTCGTTTGACTTGGTTGACATTGGTTGTGGTATTTGCATCCGGGGATGGGCAAGAGGAAAACTAAAAGCTTTATATTTCAGCTATATTAATTTTGGCACATGTTTGACATTACTAGGTGCGAAGTTACGTGACGAGATTTGTGGAGCAAACTGCTCTTTTTATAATACTTAATTTTTGCAAGCAAAAAATCATTTTTCATTGACAATCACCATTTTTCATATAGCCTCGTCAATACAGCGTTAGCCAGGAGACATCTACAACATTGTTTCATTGTGTGCAGTTGATTTTGAGTGTGTTGCAAAAGCTCATTGAGCTTCATTTGTTGGAAAGAACTAAGTGTCTAAGCGACTCAAGTTATAAATTTATATCTACATTCATTAAGCCTGAAAGATTTATCTCAACATGAAAATTTCGATTGTTCTCATCGTCTACATAAGTTCCATGTGGTGAATCATGCTCCTGGTATTATTTAACCGGGAAAACGAGGAATAGGAAACTATGAAGGTAATGTCGCTGGAAATTTTTTCTTTGTTAATAAAGACTTGGTATATTTAATTTACAAGGCCAGTTTGTCAATTCAACTTAATTAATTATGCAAACTTAATGCATTATATAAAGGCTCTATATTTCATAGCTATTTTTCCTCGAGCCTATCCTCGCAAACCAATGTTGCTTTTGTAAGGAAAGGAAAACCAGACAAATTGTGGTTTTAGCCAATTGACAGCTTTTGTAAAATTTACACGGAACTATGGGAAGTATCACTTCGATGTTTTATTAGCATTTGGGATGGGCAAGAGGAAAACTGCAAGCTTTAATTGTCAGCAAATATATTTTGGTGCATGTGAGTCACATAGCTACGTGTGCGGTGAAGTGACTGTTTTTATTTTTTGGAGCGAACTGAGTCCCTTTTAATTTAAAGTACTTATGCAACAAGACAAATAAGATCGGCAATCAGAGTTCTTTCACAGTCAGGTGATGTCAATACGGCTTATCGTGACATACAATGATTTTTTCTTCTTGTGTGCCATTGTTTTAAAGTGGAGTGTAACTGTTGGAGTAAACTAACTTTCTTTAACTAACATTGGCGACTCAAATCATGAAAATTTCGATTGTTCTCATCGTCTGCATAGGTGCCATGTGGTGCGAGGTAAGTACTCTTGTCAATTGTAATAAAATATAGCATTTAAGCCACGCCTGTATTTTTTGCAATTTCAGGATATTAAATTTAACCAAGATCTAGTTTCCGTTTTCTTTGATCCGTACATCTTCCCCGGCGATTTTAGTTATCCATATGATCATCATGATAAAACAGATTTGATAAAAATGTTGCAAGCGATAGCCACAAAATTCAGCAAAGTAGAAATAAATGCTCCAGACGCGGATGATTTCAATCCAGGTTAGACATTTAACAAATATATGCAATATATTCAACCATTCTATACTAATGCTTTACAGTTAACATTTACGAACTGCAGAGTGGAGTGATGCACTGATTCCATCAGCCGTAGCGGAATTTAATAACGATAATATCAATCGTATGAAAAAGCTTGAAGTTACAATGAGATATAATCTACAACTCAAAGAAAATATTCATACAAATTTTGACCTTGTAAAGAAACTCGCAGATGAGGCGAATCGCGTGCATAAAGGAACAATATCAACAATTCTTATGCATTGCTCGCTGGACTTGAGAGACGACATTATGAAAAATCTCACTGACTCTCTTGACTATGCTAAGAAAGCAAATCAGCAGAATTTAAATCTTTCTTACAAGCTTGGCGCGTATCTTTCAATAATTCGTTGTTACGTCAATTTTAATCAACTGGAAAAAATCTTGGGCAAATTAGATGTGATTGTTTTTCAAATGCATTCAATATCATCCACATTAAGTCCTAAAGCGTACTTTGTTGAAGTATTAAATGCAATCCAAAAGTGTCAAAGGAAAATACAAGAAAAGAAAATAAATTTAAAAATGCAATTTGTCTTACGTCGATCGGACACTCGCACACTAGGAAGTCAGGATGCTTCTTTATTAGTAAACTTTTGGGAACAAATGAACAAGTGGGCGACTAGAACAAATACAAGCATTATTTTTCATGAAGCTTTTGACAATTTTGTGACATCAATTGATGAGTTGAAATTTTGCGGTTGGTGGAGAGCCAAAAATGGCGTTAATGGTTCGCTCCTTGATTTTGTTGTTCAGGAAAAGGCCACAGGTAACCGGAAACATAAGAAATTTTAATAAGAGTAAGATAGATTACTTCTAAAATAATATATTCAAGAATGTTTGCTCATTCGCTAAAGGTGTCCTTAGCATGAAGCGGCCTAAGTTTGAAAGTTTCAGCAGACAACACTTTCTGGTCATGTTCCACCCATTCGTGAACTCGGACAAACTCAACAATTTTTATGTTCACTCTGGACTGCAAAATATGCTGAAGACAATTTCTTCCAGGTTCACTCAAGTTGTCTTACGAAAGGTTCCAATTTCATCTAAATTTGAAAATGGTTTTAACATTTAAAATAAACATTGATTGGAAATATTCATATAATTGAAAAATAAAATGGGATTACATAAATTTACTTTAATATAGGCCAAAGTGAAATTTTAATCCCGTCAGCAATGGCATATTTTAATGCGAAAAAAACAAGTCAGGAAAATCCTATGGAGGCAGTGATGACGTGCCACTTGGAATTATCCACTGAAATCAACATGAAAACAAGCTTTGACATCGCCAAAGGTCTTGCAGATGAAGCCAATATGATTTACAACGGAACGGTCAAGACAATTCTTATTGACTATTCCGAATTGAATATGACAACTTTAGAAACTGTGAAAGCTCAACTGAAATATTCAAAAGAAAAAATTGCTAACGAAACTGCATTTCCCTACAATCTCGGCATGATCCTGCATATTCTGGATTGCGGAGAATCAAGTCAGCATCTACAAGACTTTCTAATTCCAGTCCTTCCCTTGATTAATGTCGTACGTTTTAGTAAAGTGACATCGTTGGAAGAAATTGGCGAGGGGGTTGAGTTATCATTTCCTTTAATATTTAAACACTTCGAAAGATGTCTTCTGAAGATACGCAAGATCCACAAACATTTATCCATTGGATTTCGGTCAAATTGGCCTGATACGAACGAAAAAGGAGTTCAAAATATGAATGCATTGGTGGAATTCTGGCAACGCGCAAATGATTGGGCAGTGGCTTTAAATACAACAGTGATTATGTTGGAAGCTTTCGACAACTTTTACAGAGTGCAAGATATTGGCAAATCATTAGGCTGGTGGAAATTGGACCAATCCAAGGAATACCAGGATCAGTCTGAATATGTCTTTCTGGAAAAATTAGAACGTAATGAGATGATTATTTTTTGTTGTGTATTTTATTTGTTTTGTAATTATAAAAATATTGATTTTATTTAATAGTTTTGAAAGTGACTGCCACGGGAAATTCCAGTTCAGCTGTGGCTCCAACATCACAAGGCTTGGATACAATGAGTGTAATATTTGGGGTTTCAGGACTTTGTTTCGCATTTATTGGTGGTTTAGTTTTCTTTGCTTACAAGAAAATTTCCAAAAAAATTGTAAAAGCTGGATTGACAAGAAAAGAAATGCGGCAATTTTTTCACGGAGGGGACTTTTCTGAAGATGGAATTGCTGCTTTTTTAAATGTTTTCTGTGAGCCGTACAACAAAGATTTGGAACTTTCTAAGGATGATTTTTTCATCGGTGAGTTTTAAATATTCAAGTAATTACAATAGTTCCATGGGTATGCTAACTTTTTGAAATTTATTGCAAAATTAGATAACACTAATCTTCTCGGAAGTGGAACATTTGGATCTGTTTTCCGAGCTGCAATCCATCCATCAACGGAACAACAAGTGCAAGTTGCTGTTAAAATGACGACATCAGAAAACCCTTCATCTGCAATTAAAAATCTTCTCGCAGAAATAAAAATTCTGACACATGTTGGTCCACATGAAAATATTGTTGGAATTGTTGGCGCTTACACAACAGAGATTTTCAAAGGTTTGTAATTATTATTTGGTTAAAATAGGCAACCTATTGTATGCATTTAATCCTCCTGTTTCTATTTTAGGGCAAGTCTTTGTGTTTTACGAGTTGTGTCAAAGAGGTTCATTGGAAAGTTATCTTCGAAATTACAGTCAAAGACATGAACTAACTACAGCGACAACAGAATATGTTGACATTGGTGCTACTAGCTACGTTAACTCGATAGAACTTTCAAACCTTGGAGAGGCTGAAATATCGTCACTATTGGAGAAATGGAAATATGAAATTGCAAACGGGATGACGTTTCTGGCATCAAAACAAGTAAAACAATTTACTTAATAATTTTGTTTTACAATGAGGAAATGTTTACCAACTTGGTTTTGTGGTTAGGTGGTACATGCAGATCTGGCCACGCGAAATGTTCTACTAACGGAAAATAAAACTGCAAAGATTGCTGATTTTGGATTATCCCGACGCATGTATAAATACCAAAACTACTTCAAATCTCAACAGGAACCTTTGCCATGGCGATGGTTAGCGCCAGAGTCCCTTCGACAGATGGAATTTGGTGAAAAGACGGATGTCTGGGCTTTCGGGATTACGCTTTGGGAAATGTATTCCTTTGGTGAGAAATTCCGTACAATATTAATAACCTGCAAAGATGTAGAAATAAAATAAGTAGCATTTTGTACACTCGGATTTGAATTGGAATTTTAGGAGATGTTCCATACCCAGGTGTGTCCTCAATCGATTTTTTACAAAAACTGGAAGATGGTTTACGACCAGATCAACCTCGGCATGCAACATCAGATTTGTAAGGTTACAGATTATAAAAGTAATTTTAATAATTTTAAACATTATTATTTAAACATGCTTTTGAAATTAGATACAAGAATGTCATGATGAAATGCTGGGAAATGTTACCATCATCATCGTCCAACATTTGCAGAGTTGAAGGAAATGCTGAAATGAGTTGCATCAATGTTGCATTGACTTTATGCATCAATAAAAACTAATGGGGTTAATCAGATAGATTAAGTTTTTAATTTTTTTTCAGCACTTAAATAGATTGTCACATTCTTTATTGTAAGAGTTTGCACTTTAATTTCCCATGCTCGTACATTCAGTAAACTTTGCTTAATGGCTTATTATACTTATATCACGTTAAAATGTTTCTATATGTAGAACCAATACCAATGTATTCAGTTGCTTAGGTTTCTTTAATTAATACTACATGGCTGTTGCAATCAACAATAATTGTTAATTTAATCATATTTAAAAAATATTACAACAAAAATTTACAACAATGTCCTATAAACTATCTAATAAATATACATATTAATATCATAACAATATAGCTTTATACAAAAATAGTTTTCACGCTACATTGTTGTTTTAAAAGTGCATCAAGTGTGTAGCAAATTAATGCCAAAATTAATTAAATTATGAAATGATTTTACTTGAATAAAAATGAATCAATTTTTATTTTTATTACAGCAAACAAAATCAGCTCCTTGGTTGACTGACCGCAGTAACATTCTGGTGCTTGGGATTGACTCTCTATTGAAATTTGAATAATGAAAATAATCAGTAGTTTGTCTGCATAATTTTATACTTAAATCGAAATATCATAGTTCATAGTTCGTTTCTCAATTCTAAATTTCATTCTGTTTTGAATAAGGCTGCTGTTTGAAACCGAAACCTAGACGTTGAATAAATCAATTTATTTTATCCTCAAATATCGTTAGTTCACACACCATGAATAAAATTAGGTTCCTTGTGACGACTTTTGAAAGTAGTTTTGTAGAGTAGAGGTAGGAAAAGCAGGTTACTAAAGGAAAGCATGCTGTAAGCAAGTTGACCCAAATCATAAATATCAGATAAATCAGAACCAGTGAGCAGTGGAATGTGCGTGTGTAAATGTGTTCCTGTTTTTTAAAGATATAAATGACTGCAAATAAATTGGTCGGTTAGGGATAGAAAAAGGAGAGCGAAGAGACACGTATGGAGGCTCCAATGGAGGTAATCCTTTTTATTTCTTTTTGTTCAATAAATGAGACTCGCCCCAGAAATCAAGAATAGGAATGGGCATAGTTCCCAAAGTTTGAAGCATGAAAGAAAGCTAAAAAATCCCTTGACGTAAAGTTGAAGCTTATATACACTCATCTATCTGCAATAATTAAGATGATAATAATGACTAGCATTTTTTAATATTAAGATATAGTCTCAATCCCTTACTCTTGTCAATTTGTCCTTGACCATGATCACACTCACTCTCAAGTTGTCTGTAATTCTGTGTCTTGAGAAAAATGTATTGAAAATCATTTAAGGTTACTATAGTGACGTATAATATATTCATTCCTTGTCGTTATCCGTCATCGAATGGCCGTTTCATCATCACCCCTTCTACCTTGGTTTCAACTGTGCTCTCACCTGTATTTTAACACTTTTCTGGCTCTCATATCAATACATATTGCAAACTTTTTTGAAACAATGTCCCACTTGTCACGACACAACGAGCATGCATTTCTTTATTACAATTTTTTTATAAAATAAATTGAAGTTTTAATCCAAAATATAAAAGTTTTATTAAAGTTCAAAATATAAAAGTATATTGCATAAAATCAAATAACAAAGGGATTGTCCAAGGCTAACTCTATCTTGGACAGAAATAGGTATTTCATCACTTTTAAGGCGAGGGCGCGTAATCATTTATTGCTTCTCCATAAGTATCAGGAAATCTTTCTTCTCTATCACCATCATCTTCTTCTAAACTATTTGGGTCTGGCTTTCGCTCATTTTCTATGGATTTGGAAAGAGCAAACAAGATCGCCATTGTTAACTCCTTTGCAATCGCAGTAGAAGAAGGGGAATCCATTTGGAATAGTTTTTGGTATTCCATTGAGATTTCAACTTGGGACTTGTTTCTGTTAAATTGATATACAAAATAATTGATTAGAAAGCTCCTTGAAATATATGATCAATAAACTTTTTAATTAAAATTCAACCAACGCCGCAATAGCCAAAACAGCTTTATGTTTTAAGTTGTCATATTCCTCCACATTTTTCACAAAAAGGAAAAGCCGGACAGCCTCATCCACAGTGAATAGCTCTACTGGATTGTTCAAAAGAATATCTGTCATTTCCTCTTCCAGAATTTGGATATTGTACTTATGCCCAGATTTCAAAAGTTCCAAAGCCACCCAAGGTTCCCGAAATGCAAGCATGATTTTCCAGGTGTACAAATATTCCAGAAACAATTTACACATCTCGTCATCCATTTCCGTTTGAATTACTCCAGTTTCCGCTTCCTCCATTTGAGTATTTAACATGATCGTAAAGACATTGCTGTGTGCTACATAAAGAAAACCTGACAAAAACACCTTGTTGCACTTAAAGGGCTCGCCACTCTTCGACAAAAGAGTTACATCCGAGTCAATATTTTCATGTAGCATTTTAGACATCAAGCCTCGAACTCTGGAGCATTCTGTTTTGTTATCGAAATACGTGTAGGGGTGATAATAACGAAGTAATTTATTCCACCATTTTCATTATCAGCTGGATCAATATTTCGAGTAAATTTCGCTGCTGCATCTTCACAAAATGCGGCTGGTGTCTTTCTTGCTGGCTCGTCACTGGGCAAGGTTTTAGTTACTTTGGCATTACTGAAAAGAAGGGAAAAAATTAACAATGTTTAAATATTTACAAAATTATTGTTATTCTCCCTCCCAAAAGCAAAGTTATACCCTTTGTTTGAACAACTCTTTCTTTTCCAAATTTTTTCCCATATAGGGTGAGCATGTAGCCGTTTTTAAACACATGAAATAATTTATCAATCCCAGAGCCAGAGACCTTAATATTGGCAGTGTTTGCGGCTGACCGATTAATCTTAAATTCAATCGTAATCTTTTGAAATGATGACGATGATGATGAATATCTGTAAAACAATTAATAATTTTAGTATACACAATA
>JAHZNA010002805.1:0-27784 GCA_027743935.1 Sinodicranocentrus sp. ZH6 | reverse complement strand
ATTAACACTTTTTTTACAATTACTTTGTAAAGTCATCTCTCTCAAGTATTACATGTCTTAACATGGCTTATTAATATGATATACCCATCGCCCATCGGAAACTCTAACAAGCTAAAAAAAATATTTTCTAGTTTGAAAGATGTTATCTTCCTTTATAATACAAATTTTGATCCGTATTCATCACAAAAACATATTGTTACATATGCACTCTTGTTACTTTACTACGATCTTAAGATAAACCACGAAATTTAATTACGATTTTACTTCATTTTACTACACTGTAAAAAAATGAAAGTTAGCTTGTGATAAAGTCGCCTTCTCTCGTAATAATATAGGGCGGTGCAGTCTTGACCGTCTGCGGTTGCATATACCTTCAAAAGGGCTGAAAGAGAACAAAAGCAGTAAATCAGAATCAGACATAAATATACTTGTACATGTACACATCATCAAATTATCATCATCCCAATAATATTTCTCATTAAGACAGCCACTAATACTGATGTGAATAATGAAAAGAGCAGTAAAATGCAGATTCCGACAATACAACATCACTTTTCTTTCAGTAGTTATTGAAGATGTTGGTAATTGAGTATAGTCTTCTACTCTATCGTCTATCATCTCACTTGTTACTTCTCTCCTAAAGGCGGTTGTTAAAACTGTTGCAAAAGGATCGAACACATTTTTTATGTTAGGAAAGTGCATGCGTATAAAATTTGACAGGACGGCTTTTACGCTGTCATAATTGCTTTAAAATGATACCGATCATAAGTTGCAATTTTCTACTTTTGATTGATGCTCCTCTGTCTACCTATTTTCGCTACTACTGACCACTATTAACACGTAATCTATACTGCAGTCGTGTGCTTACATTTTTTCACTTGCACATCGATTGTAAAAAGTCAGAATGACCATACCACAGTAGATTTGAAACTTTTGACAGAATGATGTAACGTATCGCCTCTGAGGATTCCACTGTAATGTAAAAAGTAAAATATGATCCATATAAATAACCCACAACCCACTTATTGAATTTTTCTGTTCAGTACCGTGAGCCAAGTACCACGATTTTTTGTCATTGACCCTTAACCTCTCACATTACAAATTAGAAGGAAATGAGAATGTAATTTGTAACACTATTGTCGATATCAACATCATTTTTATAATGATCTTTTTTCCGTTTACCTGTCGCGTCGTACTTCTTTCGACAAACTTTTCCATACATAATATTTTTCTGACAGCGTATACTGTATGCATAACTTTATTGTATTTACGGAGCATATCGGTTGATGACCTGTTAATTGAATTAAATGAGATTAAAGAACTACCATAAAATCAATACAGCGCGGAAGGCAAACACGCCAAGCTTGTTTATGTCTGACTACCGCATTAAAAAGGTTGACATTCTACCTCAATGGTAGGCTTAAATGATTAAATATGGAGATGTATGTAATAATTATATGTGTTCTTTTACAAGTTACAACGGCTATCAATAGGTGCGTACCTAGGTAAATATAGCTAACGGAATGCTGCGCATTTGTAATTCATTGTGACTAGCTTTTGTCTGAAAGTTGAGTTAGGTGTGATTAAAGCTAATAGTATTATTGTAGAACTCCCAACAAGTTATACGTTTATGTGATTTACATAATCCCACAGTCACAGTTGTCGGTAATCTAGAGTCGTGAACAATGAGCAATATTTATTAGATAACTTGTTAAAAAGAGGAAAAGGCAAGAAGCAAGTTGCTCTGTGTGTTCAGTATCAATATCAAATCCAGAAAGTGAAATTGACCTTTTGATTGTACGTTCATTCATGTTTTATTTCAACATACCACAACGCGTCTATCTGTATCATTGTCTTGAGTACACAAAGTACGTTAAGAAACTCATGCAACACTTTTGTTAACAAATCGGAAGATTTTTTACTGCTAGAAAACTAAATGCCATTTTGATATTGATACGTTGCATTACAATTGCGCATTGTAAAAATGCAGCAAGTTTCAACGAGCAAAAAATATGACATGTTTAACCTCAACATTAGCCAAAGAGGTATATTCAACGTGTATGCAGATGCAAACTTTTTTTTAAACGCCTTACTGCAATTAACAAATTCTATAGGAGCGGAAGCAGGAAAGAGTTATGTAAACTGTATTACTCACTAGAGAATTTTCGTATTGTTTTTATACAAAAGCGGAAATGCATCAATAGTGCGTAATCGTGTGGTAATAATGCAGGTGAGAACATTTCAGCAGTGAAACATCATTTCAAATAAGATAAGACTTGAACCACGAAATAGTGCACTGAAAAAAAACTTGATATGCGCAATGATCAAAATGCATTCGTACATATATTTGTTTTAATTAGTTCCGAAACAAATAAATTTGTAATTGAAGTGTGTAACATTGCACGTGATTTGTATGGAAGGACTATAAAATGCGTATTTTTGGATTGCTATTATAACACATTAGGGATAATTTATATATATGTAGAAGAGCTTTCTAATGAAGGAAGGAACTACAATAACTGATTGACATGTTATCTTGATCCCGAGGGTAAAGGGCAACTGCTCTTCCACGTACTTGCTTGAAAATGATTTGTTACTGTGAATATTGTACGTATTGTCTTAGTCATACTCTGTGAGTCTTTCTACGTGATAGATTTTGATATTCAAAACAATATACACTTACTTAATTTTAATACTAGCTCCCTTAGGTACACACCACAGAATAAATTGAAATCGAAACTTGATATGCAGATGTAATTAGCACTTCTAGCTAGCAATTTTTCACTTGTGGTAAGGTTTACATAAATAGAGATCGTTTATGGTTTAAAATGTCAGTTAATGAATGTTTAGCCTCCAACATCTAAATTCACAGGGCATGACGTTATGAAACAAAACTGCTAATGATACAAATACTAGTGTTGGGCGTGCTGTGTAAGTTTTGAACATTAACGATAACCTTTACAAAACATTATCACGTCCTCATGAATATTTTATCATAGGCATGCATCACGATTCCGGAAATTAAAGTATATTTAACTTGCTTAGACGCAGTGAAGCAGTTGCCGTTTTTGGTATAGAACTGTATTAAACGGACAATTAAAGTGTAAAAGGTTCATTTACTGAGCAGATGTTCTACATTTTAAAATACGTTTATGGCTTTTATGAGGTGATTTATTGCTTGTATTCCAAGGAGATATTGCGTAAACAAGTAGGCATATAATCATCATACTTTGTGTTCAGGGATATCAAAACCATAGTGTGAAGGTATTCAAGTTATTCAATCAAGTATTATGTCGATGGATAAAGAGATTCCAGCTTTGGTTACGTAACAAAAGCATTCACAGTGTGAACTCATCTTTCATAATCTAATTATTTATTGGCATAATTTGTCCTCATTGCGTTTTGTGAGAATCTTGCTTTTGTAGTTTTAAAGTAGAATAGTAAAAAGCGTAGGTTTATTGTGATATTGTTCTGGATGCATGAAATCACACAAATTTCGTTTTGACTGTTTCGACTCGCCGGCAATAATTGACTTAACAATGACCGTGTGGAGTTACACAGAATAATGTTTGGATGATGTGGTGTAAGCCTGCAATAACCGTATTTGTGAATGTCAAAAGCAAATATCGCGCTAAACTTCTTACGTAAAAATCTATTTTTGCCTGTAAATATCGTCGAGACTAATGTAAGCACTGAAATAAACTAACCAAATGTAACCGCCATTCTATCATTGCGTACTCTCGACTGACTTAATCTTCAATTTGAATCTGTGAACTCTGTCGGTACAAATTTTATCCGGAAAGACTTTACTGGCGTGTTTTCCAATCAATGCTTCCAACAACATGATAAACGATTTTTATTACCGTTTCTCGAAAAATTACTTCAGTTTTACTGACCAGCTGACAAAATTAAGCTAATTGGTGGACTATATAAGCCTTTATATTCTAATCAATTACAATCCAAAATTCCCCTCGGGGTTTAAGTGCCCTCCTGTGAAGTCAAAAGTAACATCCGTCTGTCATCGAATCAGACAAATATATTTATCTAATTTTCAATCAATTACCATAACCTACTTGCAACTGCTTACGTTAAAGATCCTCACTAAACAGTAATAGTCTGAATCTCTCAATCACCAATCAATAAGAAAACTATATGTCATTACGTCATCAATTTCAAACAAAAAATTATCAGAGCGGTTACATTCTCTTCTCTAGACAATATGATAACATCACGTTTTGATAGAAGAGAGGCTCTAAACAGTGATGATTAGAAAGATTATGCTGATTGCTTAAAGAGCACCATTACACAAAAGCATCATCATTACTATGATTAATTTTAATTGTATCCCGAAAGGATACACATTTTCAGAGATTCAGTCATTAGCAAGTTCGAGCACTTACTCAAGCTAACTTGTCGAATTCATCCCTACCTAAAGCAAGGTAAAAGGCAGCAAAGCAAACTTCCGTTGGTGGAGTTGTTGAAAAGGACGAGAATTTCGAGGTAGCAACCATTTTCTGAAATGACAAGACTTTTACCACGTACCTCAGTAGACTTGTTGAGCGCTTGCATCTTGCATCATCATCGTTAGGATTATGAGCATCTCATAATATCGTCATGTAAAGATGATGGTAACCACTTCAGACCAACTTTTGTTTGCAATTTACCATGTAGGGTCAACAAATATGAACACAACGCCTAAATGATCCTTCTATGTAGGGTTCTAGAGTAAAAAAGGTATTTCCTGAATATTTTTTTCTTCTGTAAATAAAAAAAATGTTGTCCTCATCTCAGACTACTTACATAATATGTGTAACTATATGTTCATTCGTATGTTGTAGTGATATTCGTTTTGTAAACCGGAAAATTCCTCTTGGACAATTAAGTATAAGTAAACAATTTTCATCATGCTCACAACAAAAGTCAAAGTTTAGCAAAGTATAAAAAATGGCAATTAGCAAGTTGCGTAACGAATCACTTGAATTTTTATCATGCAAACTCTCCGAATTAAGGTAGTCGTAGATTCATCAAAGTATGCTAAAAAAAACTCAAGTGTTATAGGAGATGAGTACCTTTTTCCTAATCTCTTGAATCCCGACGAAGGTAAGATTTCTAAAAATCTAATAATTGATTATTATATCAATTACGCGTACGGACAAAATATATAATGGATTTAGCATGGCAAAGCAAATTATCGACCTCGTCGACATTTGTGCCAATTTAACCAATTGTACGGTTTATACGACATCATTGGTCAAATGAACAAACACATTATTTGGACATCAGTAAAGATTCGTGAATATAAGGACATGAGGTATATAATGTATTACGCTAATGATAGAACGAAAAACATCTTAGAGACCAAGAATTGGCTGCGTCTTGTCAAGAATCATCTCCAACAATTGAAGAAATGTTAAGAGCTAACATCTATTTGTAGATGAGATATTAAAATGGTTAAATCAATCAGTAAGTTGTTCCTGAGTCTGACGTCTGGTACGAGTTTGACATTTTCTGTGGTATCAGGCTGCACTTAAGTCTGTAAGAGAAGCATCATCACACAGTTTCATCGTCTTTAAGTGGGTATGTGAACAAAGTATGAAATGAGGAGATATAAGAAATCCGCTATACTCTGTAGCTTTTATTAAAAAATGGGTCAATGAGAATGCAAGTATAAGAAAATTTGATAAGAAAGCTTCACTTCATTCATCATCCCTTATTTCTTCCTTTCTGCAATCTTTAATAAATATAATAATGCAATGGCTACTCGCCTTATAATATTCCACTCGACTCGCGTCGTTGTGAACAATATCACTACTAGACTCAACTCATTAACTGCATGCTACTTCAATTTGCAATTGAAATTAGCTCGCTTATAAAGTGCACATTAGGACGATTAGAGCATTTGCAAATTTCTTGCGAGAATAGTTTTTTTTATTGTTTTTTAATCGTAGACAAATTGCCAAAATTGACTATTAAGAAAAATAGAGTGATTTATTAATGTGTGATGCGACTCTAGAATGAAAACTGCACCATGACTGATTGCATATTACAACTTTTTGTCGCAATGCAGTTTTCATGACTTTTTGGCGTGCCCACTTGGATCATGCATGAGGATCGTGTAACTGATCATTGTTGAGCTTTGCGACATTTCAACAGCCCACTTGACAGGTTGCATCTTTTGACATATGTGAGAAATTATGACAAATATCTTTGAAAAAGTATATGCACAACAACAGATGATACCTACAACTTAATTACACTTTTTTGTCTTTACTAATTGGACTATATCAGCTAATAGTTGTGAACCGCAAATGTGACTACGGAAGAAATTGAGATAACCACGAATGTTTAAGTGACGAAAAGTTACTTAACAAAGTCATAACTTCAATATTATGTCACATGCCGCACATTACTTTCATCTGCAAAGCTAAAAAACATGTCGTGTTGTGTTATCTCATGACGAGCTGTCATCATCATTCATTTTTTTGAACATTTTCATCTTTTTGACAATAAAAAAACTCAACCCGTGTTGACATTTTAAAAAGAGGTTATCCACAAGCAAGCTGTTATCTCTCCTTTTGCGCTATTTTTGAAAATAAAATCTTCAAGACAAGCCTTCCCTTTTCTCCATCCGATGTACTTAGCCCCTCATATGACACAAGAATTCTTAACAATTTCATCATCATATACCACTTGTGAAGAAAAAAATGAAAAGCCAAAGCAAACAGAGTTCGATATTAGATCTTTCAAAAAGGTTCACCTGTAATTGGGTCACTTTTGGTTTCACCGGCTCATTTAGAATTTGCAGTGTATTATTACACCCAGTGCCGTCTGCTACACAAACGTAGGTATTGCCCCACTCTCCACAAAAATGATAAAGGCAGTAATAGGACTCAGCTTGTATTCAAAACATCAACAAGTATATGACTTGACTTGAATCAGACCCAGTTACCATTTTGGCAATGTCTGTAACATCCAAAATGGTGATGAGAAGCGGAAGAGCATCTCAATGCGAATTTAACTTGTACATATTTACTCATCAAGTGCAACTAGGCACAAAAAGTGAGTGAATGAATGAATGATGGTGCGAAAAAAACCATGTCACATCATCCACCTCTGAAACGGTATTATTATCATTCAACTAGTGAGCCGTAGAGGGATACACTCCTTCTGTGTATTATTAGCATTTTGAAAAGGGACAGATAATGTTTGGAAGAAGAATGAAGCATAATATTGTGTTGTAGACTGCACCAAGAAGTGATTACTTCTGTAGAGTTGCTAGTGACCAAGACGGAGTAAGAATAACTTTTTGTAAGAGAATATGTCATTTCGACTGCACTTTCAACCAGGCATACACTTGACTATTAACTAATGCATCAATGACGGACTGAGTGACAGCACTAAAGAAAAAGTGTTTAGCCATAGGAAATTCATTAAAATGAGTTTTAATATTGGACACTGTTCGAAAATCTAATGGTGGTGGTTGGAAAGTAGACAATACTCTCATGTGCACACTCAATAGTGGTCAGTTATCCATAAAGAAGGTAGCATTCTTGTAGTGTACTAGGATCGATACAAAATGTCCTTTTCTCTATTGATCATTATTACAATACTCACAAAGAATTTTAAGCGTCCTTTTCGACCATCTCAAAATCCTACCTGACCAACATCATTAAATAAAAGGGGGATTGCAATTTGCAATAGGATATATATAATGTGTATTGTAGAAACGTCATGTTTTTCAAGTTACGTCCCTTCCTCCTCCACCTCCTATTACCAAATTGGTTCGGTAATCCTCTGACAAAACTTAATTAAACAGTTCTATATCCGCCTGGTAGTTATCTCTCCTTTTCATCGGATCATTAGGGAAAATGCTTTAAAACTGGGTGCCTATTGGTAGGTACTCCTGTCAAAAATTACTGATTTTTAGGAAAAAATTCCCTTGATTATTTTTACTAGCAAAGGAAATTCTAAACAATTTCAAGGAGTTAACAGATTGCAAGTTATATATTGCATAATCAAAATTACACTAAATTTTTCATTCCCTCCAAATTGGGCTTGATCTCTTAAATTTTATTTATTTACAAGCTTTACTGCTTTATTGTAGTACGGTACGGAAGCTGAAATTCTCGTACGGTTTCTTTACAGCCCAGATACCATTTATGGAGAGTAAATATAATGAGAACTGTTACAAAATTTATTCCTTGCCATTACTGACGTCGCCAAATACAAGTCATTTATTATTCTGTCAACATTTTAAAGAGAAAAAGCTACTATACTTGTTACATGATAATAACTGTAGATAAAGCCCAATTTTATTCTTCTCAAAACCTCCAGGCAAAAAATTCTGTAAAGATACTAATTCCCTTGAAATAACGAAGCAAATATCAGACGACATAATCAGCAGAAAAAATACACCTCAAATTTCCTTCGTGTGCAAAAGCGTGTGAGTAGGTACTCGTACAAAAACGTATTTTTAGAAGGATCGTTAGCTCGAAAAAAAACTAATAAGTGTTGTTGTGGTAGTGAATGAAGTAACGATAAGTACTCATAAGGCAAGGGCACCATTATCGATTATCATCTACACATTATCATCACCATTCATTATTAGTGTAATTCCCCTCTTAGTTTTAGTTTTAACTATGTAGTGCTACTGCGAAAATCTTACTCTTGCGAATCCCACGTCAACGTGGAGCATTTACCCTTAACAGTCAGATAAGTTCGTTTATCTTTATAAATATTAATATAGTTAAGCAAGTGAAGCTCTGACTCAAACTCATTCGTATACCATCCACCTACAGAATGTAAGCAAGAATACGAATAGTCGCGCTCTAAACTAAAAGCTATTTTACATTGGCATGTTAAGTGCTCAAGAAAATCCATCATGTTGGCTTTACCCAGGGAGAAAGTATCTTCTATTGGCAGAAACCCCACTGTACTAATATTCTCTTCAGTTTTAAGCGTAAACTCAGCAAATATTCTCTCCCTTAACATTAATATGCACTTGAGTACATTTTTTAAACTCATCATATTAATAGAAGCGAGTGTGTGTACCTAAGTGTAAATATGCAAATACGTAGGTAAAACCACGTTGCTGGCTGAGAACATGTCAAGCCGTAGACAAAGCTGCTAGGCATTCAACAAGTGTGCGTAATATGCATATAATACACTCATTCATATAAAATGGGAAAATGTGTTGGTGTGCGAGAGAGGAAAGAAATATATGATTCTATCGTCGACTTTTGCACATGACGTGCACGTTGCCGTTAAAGTCTACGTCGGCGTTTGCACACGCCGAGTGGCGATGCACCTTCAGATATCCATTCAACCTGGTGGTACTTCTCTTACTTTATAGTAGAGATGATACGTGCTATATAGGTAGATAGTATAATATGCTTTCAACATTGTTATGTGAACACATCCCATGAATATTGTATGTGCGTATCCGGATATCATGCATTATTACTATTGTTAAAGGTGGTGTTAAGGGAAGGCTTACTCGCTCATTTCGCTGATGATATTAATAATAATTGCGAGCAGGGATTTGCTGTTTTAAACTTGTATGTAATATAAGGTATTTGTTTGAAGCTCCTTCATCATTCCCTGCACCTTACGACTCTTCGATCAGTCATAGTCAAACAGCCCGACCAACAGCGCCGAGAAGGAAAAAAGGGTCCTCCGGGTTTGAAAGAAGAGGACACACGACAAAAAAACGTAGAACGTTTGATATACATATATTTGCTCGGAATATAAATACTTGGTCACCTACCCCCAGTCCTACTATTGTTATCTGGGAGTGCAACTGGTCAACAGCTCAGAGAAGCGCCAGTCATATCAGAAATATACAAGTTGTATATTTGAACACTCCGACGGTTACTCTGTATTATTTCAATAGAGTTTCTTAAAATGTGTATATCACAAAGATAAACATTTTTCAACTTGTTTGTTCTGTTTTGTGGCCAAGTGGACATTTCAAAGGAAATTTAAGAATTGAGTGAGACTACAAAATAAAAAAGGAACAGTGCCAACAAACACATTTACGAATTTCCCCGGAGAATTCTGATTCTCTTTGAGAATCCCTCACCCAATTTTTCCTTCTCCGGAACCCTATTAAATAATTCAGATAAACGTCATCATGAATTGGAACAGAATGAAGGTAAGAGTGAACATTTTTCTAATACGAAAAATCATAATATTTTTCCTGCTCGTTTATTTTCCTCCGCATGCTTTTTCCTCTCAATAATAACAAAGGAAAATAAAGCATGCACACCGCACCGATCAGTGCATCACCCTTTTGACTTACTTAGGAGAATTAACTTCTCAGCTGAAAAATGAGTTTCCGTTCAAATGAAAACAAAAGTGAGGCTGCTCTCTGAACTCTGTCTAGCATTAAGTGTGAGACGAGAAATAGCCGAGGAATATTATATGCAAGAAAAAAATCCCGTTAGTTTAAAAGCACTCATCCTGTTTGCATGAGAACTTTATAGGAAAGAAAGAAGTATAAAGAGAAGAAAACGAAAGTTATTATGACTAGTCAGAAAAAAACGTTAGTTGACTAGTTGAAGCTTATAAGAATTCTCAGGAAGACAGTTAACAAGTTATGATAGCATTACCCCCGCTAAGCTCACACTATATGCCTTTGAGACTAACTAGGAACAATGTAACTCTTTGAAATTACCTTTGTTTGAAAATTCTCATAAAATTTGGCCTTCACAATAATTTTACCCAGATGATGAGGGACTGCACAACCCTCGGCACACGCCGTGGCGCCAGCATACATGCATAAATAGCATCGGGTGCAGTTCAATTTGTAAGGGAAAAATGTGCAAAGGAGTTTTTAAAAAATGTATGTGTGTATCACATAAAAAAGTGCATTTCAGTGAGATTTTCCCACATGTCAGGTGTTTATATGACAGTTGAGCGACAAGATTAGTGCAAGCATATCAGTAAACTACTACCACCATAGTTATTAGATTCAAATGAAGCAAAGCTGTTATTATTAGGTATTATGAATGACAATGAAATGGTATTTTGCCTCTGAGGATGACTGGGGTACTTGAAGATTCCACAATGCAGAATACCGGAATGAAATCAAAAGTATTCTGGTGAGCTTTTTCATTGCAGAAGGGATTTTAGCAAATGCCACTGTCACATCCCAAGGGAAGGTAGTGAGCAATGAAAGGAGTGATATGAATCAGCAATATCTTTGTAGCAGCTTTTTTTACACATCTGTGTGTTTTCCTAATGTACGCACCATGTAGACATTCATTCATGTCAATTGAGACAAGGCATCGTGTATGAAATTCTTTATTTTGGAATTGATAAGAGAAAAGGGTAACGTGGGACTTGTCAGGATTGCAGGAGCATTAGATGAAACAATGACAGAAAACTTGGTATTTTTGTGAAGCTATTTTTCAACATCCCTAATAACATAAAGATTATTAAGAGCAATATGTATTAATATAACGTCCAAAGACAAAGGATACCTTTGGTCATTAAGCCGGTGGCGGTGGTAATAACCGTTCACACAGGAATAAAAACAGAATTGTAATTTTTAAGATTTTATCTGCGAAAAATGTGCAGCAGTGTCATATCACTAATCGTTTAGGAAAGAAATGTGACTGCCAATTTTCTTTAATAAATTAAATGATGAGATTTTTTAGTCTTGTTTTAATTGTCCCAACTGCGAACTTGGCTTCAAAGCCTTCAAACTGGTGATTTACTATTGCCACATTTACTCAAAGTGTGCAATATTGGTACAATTGTTCTCAAAGAGAAGTACTTCACGATGAGAAGTTCTAGACCTTACCTTCAGCTTGGGCAGAATTAATTGCTTTGACATCATATCTCCTACGGTGGCACATTGTTATTAGTTCGAGTTAAGTAATTATTCAATATTTTAGGTATAATTCGATTTGTGAAATAACATATATTTGTAACAATCACAAGGTAGGTTCTCCAATTCCAATGACATTACCTATTACTTCATTCCTCATTCTTGAAGATCATTTAAATAATTACATTTCAAAACTATTACGCTAAAAATGATGAATGAGTAATATGGAGGGAGAGGTAAAGGAAAAGCGAAAGTGAGAAACTGGTTTTTGGATTCTTAGGATCATTTCATTAGAATATTCATTCCTACCCGAAATGCTGGTCAGGTGGTGATAGTGAGCAAAAGCATTGTTCACAAACAAAGCAAAATATTTACACTTAGGTTAGATTATGATGCATTTAAAATAGGTATCTTGGTCACTCTGCCTTGTTCCCAGTGGCCCACAAAACCTCGCATAAATTCCTTTTTATTCTCTTTTCCTCTGATCTTTTGGGTACATTGACTCGGCTTTGCATACCTATTTTTCTCATTTTGGCATGCCATCATCCCTATAATATGAATTTTTGACAAGGAACTACGCATGCGGAGGAGGATCCACACCAACGAACGCGTTATACGTCAGTAGGAAAACAAATGAGAGTGCTATAATATCCCACTTGAGTTGTCATTACATTATGGTTGTGTTTAGGAAAGGTTCAAGCTTGAAGATGAAGTCAGTTCCGTTATCTTGGCATTTTCTATTATGAGGTCACTACACACGACATTTTGAATCATGTGCGCTGCGGAATTCTCCTTTTTCATCTTTTTAACTATTTATGCAGAGATGTACATCCTTTTACACGTATACATTATCTGCATATTATGCATGCATTATAAGAGCTCCTTTTTCGACACAGGGGATACCTACTTGCATTACCTCAAAGGGTGAAAAACACTTTTCTCACTGTCCACAATCCAACTTTTGTGCGGTGACGGTGAGCCATTGATGATTGTGATGATGATGATGATGCAAAAAAAAGACATTCATTTTTGTCATGTTTCTCTTGGTGTTTGTTGATCAACCCGATAATCGCAACAAGTCAATTGTATTTTTATTGGCTGCGAATGGGCGAGACCTTTCCATGCGGAATTATCAACTTCTTGGGTCATTGTGTTTGGTAGAATATAACATTTGACTTGGCTCTACTAACCAACTGCCAAAACATATAAGCATATTTCATATGCGGTGGCAATGGCACTGCAATCCATTAACGAACTGTTGTTGACCCCAATAAAACCATATAAAATGCATATCATCATTATCATCACAAAAGTGCAAGCTATGCAAGCAAAAATCAATGTGTTCTTTTGTGCCACCTGTAACTCCTAATTATTCCAAAATGCAAGCATTTGTTCATGTATCCAAATAATAGTGTAATGGTTAGGTATACTTTTTATTGCAGTACAATAAGCAATTCAATTGTAGTTTACTATTAAATACAAAGCATGTCTGAGGAAAATTGACCATTGCGGTTACAACTACAACTAAGGTTGATAATGATAATGGTTGATAAACCCACCTTAAACTTGATGGCCATTTATTCTCAATATCTTTGTCTTTTCCCATCTGCCAAATGTCTAGTATCTCATTTCCTTTAAATAAGCAAGAGTGCTAATTGGCTGTTACCTTTCCAAGGGTCACTGACAACCAAGGAAAAGCTAGTTGTTTGCTGAAAATATTTATGCGAAAAATTTAGGACTCTGTGCAAATACCCCATGACAGCTCAATCCGTCATCATTATAATAAATGCAGTGTTTGAGATATATATATATGTATGTATGTAGTCTGCATTTGCATAGTATGTCATGCAAATATTGATATGCGTACGGCGAACTTTGGCCGGATCTCCACAGGTAAAATTTAGGGTTTGCAATCATTATCGACATTTTCTTTCCTTATTGCTAAACAATGTATCCGCTTTTCATTGTTGTTAATGCGATTAGCAATGGATGAGGTTGATGAGTGGCGGCGAGAAAGATGAGATGATATGGGCTCCGACGAATGCTAAACGTTTGAAAATAAATCGTCATTGTCAACAACAGTGCTACTTTCTAGTGTAGTGTAAATATGGCTCAATAATCACTGCAACGATGAACAAATGTATTGGTCAAGTAGGCATACCGTGTAAACGTTTTCCATGCACTTACTCACAGGGTTTTTTACGAGGAAGCAGTAATAGCCTGCCCATCTGTTCTCATCAGAGCTGAATCACTTGGAAAAGTTCAAAGCAAAGATGAAAAATGTGTAAGCTCGTTGAAAGAAATAGAAAGTCTTGAATGTTTTCTTGTATGAAAGCATTTGTACACGATGATGGTCATCACGGGGAATATTGCTTAGCACATACCTATATATATCCATTTGGTTTTTATTTTGTCATCATATCGTCATTAGGTCACGCAAGTGGTGCGTTTTACCTTCTCTTTCCTTTTTGTTTTCAGTATAAAAGTAATTTGTAATGAAATGGTAATGGGATGCAATACTCTTGTCGGATGTTGCGCACTTTACCTTGACTATTAAAACTTACATGAAAAAATCCCATGTTAAGTGTGCGACAAGTGAAATCACTGGATTAAGCGATGGCATTGCACTCACAAAGTAAGAGGATAAAGAAATTCCGTTGACCTGCAAAGCGGTCATGTTCATGAAAACGATACCATATAGCTGACCAAATTGTATTTCTGCTAATCACATTTTCACAATGTAGAGCTATATGCATGCCCCTGATCTTTGAATGAGCGTTGTTGGGAAAATCTCGTACAGGAAACTTATGCAAGACTATCCGATTGAAAAAGAAAGAAAAAAAACGCAAATGCAGAACAACACGCAACTGATAAATTACAGGATTAATTTGTATGCAGACAGAGTGTGCGTTTTTGGCTCATCGAACTCTCATTTTCACATGGGTATACAGCAAGGGCAAGCATGTTGAATTGTTACCGTTAAATAATTAAGACTACTCTAATCAGATTTAAGTTTCTGATGTTTCTCAAGAAGAGCATATTTTTACGATCTACAATTTATGCTCATGTACGTGGGCGATGGTTATGTGTTGATTTATAGTGAATAGAAAATATTCAATTTGATTTCATTTCTTCATCTTTATCTTCATCAATATTTTGATTACAATGGAAAGTAATTTGATATACCTACTCACTCCTCAATTGAAAGGTAGCGTGAGCCTAAGCTTGTGCGAAATGTGTTTTGTCATGTTTTCTCTGATGAAACACGGATCAATTAGTTGTGACGAAACCAAAATTAAATTGAGTGAATCAAAGTAGTCTCTATTAGGCTTGCAACAATGACATGAGACTTATAGTTTGAATGACATGCAAAAACATAATCACTGCCACATTTTCCAGAATTTTTTTCGTACTTGTGCTTGTTGCATTTTGAATGCAATTCTATAAAAATTTGTAATTTTGATGTTCAACACAGTATGCAAATTAATTTTAGTTTTGTCCCACATTCCCAGGATGACCAATTAGGGAACACACACGCAGGCATCAAGTATTAAAAATGCAGATTGCATGCGAAACCTTGCAAAAAAATTTTCAGGGGGACTTCTTTGTCATCCGAGTTAATGTTTTATGAAGCAATAAGCCTACTTTTACTTTGCGTGTTTTCTAGCGTCGTTTCTCCTTTAAAAAATATTATTATTTACACTAGAAAAATGGTAAATACGAGTCACCGGTCTTTCAAGTGACTTGTTATATGATCACATCAAATCCTTAAACTTTTCCCATGATATAACTGAAAGTGTTCTTGAAACTTTCCTCCTCTCAAGCATACTCCTTCACTATTTGCATACCATTACATGAATGACCTCGCAAGAAGTAAAAATTCTTTTGTTTAATCACACTCTAGAAGTTTCATTGACCACTGCTGAAAATCACGCCAGGTGCCATATTTTATATATATATATCCCTTGTGTGTTATCGGTCATTTGGGAAGGATCTACATCCTTTTGTAGATTCTTCACATGATTTTTGTGAAATCTTGTCACATTCCACGTGCTATATTCACTTTTCAACAATGAAAAAAAAAGTTTCCCCAAAGTACAACATGCTCACATTATTTTGATAAAAATCTTTGCAATGTGTGCGAAATCCGATTATTTCATCAATTTTTTTTGTTAAGCCCTACTTATCAGATGGACTTGAAAAGACCACACAACTCCTTGTAATTCTGAAAACGCAAATATCTTCACAGAGTTGTCGCCGTTTTCGTCATTTTTGTTGTTTATCTCAGCAAAACTTATGATTTCCTTTGGTGAAGATGATGCAATCTGAACTACTTAATCTAATAACAGATATAATTACAATGATTAAATTCGGCTGTATGGTACTATATTTATGCGCTTGCACATTTTGTCTGTTGCGTTATGGGATAATCACAATTCTCATAAATACACACGTGTACAAAGGCTCGATTTAGCATTGTTACGCGGTTCATGGTGCGTTGACCACAGATTCATTTATTAAACATAAATTGTACGATTAATTGAAACGTTTACAGGATTCATGGAAGACATAGTACATAAATTGTACGTCTACCTCACCCTTTAAAGTATGCATACAAGATTCACGTTTCTTACATCACATCACTCGAAAAAATCCATTGTGCAGAGCAAAGCGCACAAAAAGTTGGACTTTGTTTTGGTCTTGAATCTGATACTCATATTCCCTCAAGGAATTCTTTTTACAAAAAAAAACTTCACTTTTTTCCTAGATTACATGTTTATCTGATCTTACGTGGATTTTCTATGTAAACGTTGAATTACTCATATATTTCTATGAAAAGATCTCATCGTCGGAATGGTACCTTCCACGAAAATACTTTTGTGCGATGTAAGAGATGCAAATATGCCTTAATCTAGATTCAATAAAAAATCATCCATTGTTCAATATCATCCAAGTTTCCATAATATTATCATCAATCAAGAGAGCATTTACCTTGTTAACAAATCCTGTTATCTAATAAAAGTCCAACTACCTATTTATTTGCTTTTTAGTAGTGTCTATTTGTGCACTATTTTTACCCCTTTGGGTGTCCTTACCCTGAGCGATCATTTTATTTTCACAAAAGATGCGATAAAATCTCAAGCTTCATTATTACACAAGAAGATTCAACTTTTGACAAAAAAGAGCCAACAAGAAAGTGTAATTTTGAGACCACACATGAACATACCTATTTTTCTCACAAAATAAGAAAGAACTACTTGACAAACAAACATTTACCCACGATGTATTTCTTAAATGATTACATTGATAATTACACAAAAAGCTTCTCATTTGTTCTGAATGGAGATAATGCACGTAGATATTATTAATATTTGTATTGTGTGTCCTTTTAGTAGGCCAAGTGAGCGTGGTCGCGGTAGTATATTTTATTTTTCACCTGTCACCTGTTTGCCGACTCATTAATTTCTTCATCGCAGTTTCTTCTACGCATTGAGCCAGTCTCATTCCTATCGTTATCTGTGGAAGACATCTTCTCGCCTACGTGTAAATCCTAGTTACTTCCTAGCTTCCACTTTTTTTTCTCGCGGTGTGTTTTTCTTTGAAGATAATTGCATAACCGTCACAGAAATAAAAGTAGGTATAAGCCCAAGACAAAGCGATTTAGCGCACATTAATATAATAACTTTTGAGCACACACTCCCGTTCCTACAAAAGTGATGATGAATGCGAGTAGAGCATGCCGGATTTTCCTCTTTTTTATTTGATTCCGCACATTCACTTTTCATATCCGTGCATTCCTTTGCACTTTGCTTGGGCTTGGCATTATCTCACGTAGTGCAATCTGTTTGAAGAGGATTGCATAACCGTCGATTGGGAATCGTGGGGACGTCATCATCAGTCAACTGCGAAGTTGTAAAGCCACCCAGCAGTGTATACATTAGAGTCTACATGCAGAATAGAATGGTTAAATCGAGTAGCAGCTCGAAAAAGCCATCAATATCCCGGCTAATGTGTGCACGTGTGGTGATCCATGTAGAGCCTTTGTGATTTAATAGCTTCATGTATCATCCTGTGAGAATCGTTATGAATTCAAATATCCTCATATTATGTAAACCAAGTGTATTTACTCGAGGAGAGAAGAAAAAAATCAAATTCTTCTTCAGAATAACAATGAAAACCAGAATCAAGCTAGAAGGATTCAAACCACGAACGAACGTCGTCCGTCATCTCTTCATCTTTACTAAACGGGTGATGATGAGACTAGATGCATTTCCCATGCTGTCACGTACTCGTGAAATGAGTCATAGAAAACCTAATTCACAAGCAAATTAGCCTGTTAAGTAGATAAAAATTGTTACATAAAAATATTCCTGAGTATTTGATAAGCAGAATAATAATTTGATCTCATTTTTACGCCATGATGATATAACAATTCCAAAAGCAATTTGTTATCGTGGCAGAGGAAAAGGTGCATACCACCAGTTACACGCATGCCTTCACACAATATTTGTTGTTGTCAGTGTGTTGGTCAGTAAGAAGAAATTTGATGTGATCACACAATTGCCAGAGTTTCATTCATTTTTTTGCTCCACTCTTCTCGCTACTGCGGAATTACTTAAGAAGTCATTTAGAGATTATGAGATAAAACTTTTCTTGTGTATTAATAATACAGTATAATTATCAGATAAGCTTGGACTAGTCTCCATACTTAGTTTTTTGTTTACTGCTTTTGTCATGTCCCCAGATCCATTTACTTGTAAGTAGCAATGCGAGCAATAAATCATCACGTGCTATCATTTTACTTTTTTTTCGTCATACGAGTGAATTACTCGGGGATGGAAGGAACAATAGGAGTGACTTTGTTAACCCATAATGATTTTAATCACGATACCTCTGTCCTCTCACAGCTGCTACTGATGTCAAGATAATATAACCACTTTATGAATATTATTATTATTAGATGATGCAAGCAAAAGTTACTGTGATTGCGTAATAGTTGGGGACTATTCATTTCAATAGATTTTTAAAAGCTGTTTAATCAAGCGCGCACACAAGCACATTTGTCTTTAATAATAATAAATCGAAACCATCCCACTTGGACCATTAGCAGTGTAACACTATCTTTGAGATTGGCATCAAGGAAGTGAGGAAGTAGGGGTTTTGAATGGTTTTAAGGTACACCTTCGTTTGAATTTGAAGCAAAGGGTATTCCATATTGGGGAAGTGATACAAATTATATTGTAAGAATAAGTAGTAGTTTCGTGGTAGCCATTGCCTCCTGCTCACAGTAGATAAAATAAGACAAAAAAGCATTACCAAGCATATTTTTCAACTCCTTTCTTTCTAACACGGAGAAGCGAACACGACATTTTGAAATCGATCCATTTATTGTATTCCGCGTGAGGAGGTGGGGTCCTTATTACTGTCATCTTGTCTGATCATTATCTAACGAGACGGTGCCAATCATTTGTATGAATAGGGGCACATGAAGGGACTAATCGTTGGGATGATTTTAAATAGATATTGGTCAGCAATTTACAAGTTACTTTTGGATTTTTCCGAGGTTTAAAAAGTAGATGATTTTTTAAAGTCTTTGCTGATGGTCAAAACTACGTTGATTCTTGTACAGAGTTTTATTGGCAAGTTTGCATGAATTTTTTACATGAAAATGCTTTCTATCGAACAGGTTCCAAAAAGAGCAGTCAAGATATCACATATCATAGGTATTGAGTTAGTTTCAATTAGTGCGTCAATTAGCACGTTTTTGGATTCAAAAGCGAAAGTTGACATATGTTGTGGCCTGTGGTTGTGTTTGGTTCAGACAAAAATGCCAAATGAACATCCTTGGGCATGCCATTGTAGTTGATGATTAAGAAAGGTGAAACAAACACAACAGACGTTTCACCGTCAGCTAGAGCAGAGAAAAGAAAACAAGTGTTCAGAAAACGCTCATACTTAATCCACATTGTGGCTTGTAATTGTTTGAATGAAAGATTAAACGTTAACAATATGTTCAGTAACGCAATTAGCACCGGCATATAGGATATTAACAAGTGCATTTTAAAAATCAATGACATTTCCTATATCGGTTGACATAAACTACCTACTTTAGTAATTTCTTTGAAAGGGATGCCGGATGGCTGGCGTGAGGAGAGATTCAAAAGGAAAATCTTGCATTCTTTTAGAGAAATTTTCTTCATGCATTCTAAATTAAATTATACATATTTCCGCAGAGAAGATTCACTTGACAATTGTATGAATGCATGAATGACAATATAATTGTATCGCAAGTTATAAAACCGACGATTTTCTCTATTTTTGGCAGTATTCCGGCCTAGTCCTGTTATTAGCAGTTCTGAGTAGTGCAGAGCCGCCCTCATCGTACACGACGACAGGCGGAGGTTATGGCGTGCCATCTTCTAGTTATGGAGCTCCTTCAGATTCCTATGGACCTCCTGGTAAGTGTTTTATTCCTATTATTTTCAAAAGAAGAGTGCGTGGTAGGATGATTTTGCCGGATGCGGATGGTCGAAAGAATGAAACTGACCTGGATTTTGATTTATTGTTAAAATTATAGTGTCATCATATGGGCCACCAGGTTTGCTTTTATATTTTCGACTAAAAAGTTTATATCTTGTTTAAGTTGTATCAAATATCAAATCAAATAGTTCTTTCTGTTGGACATAAAATCTCAAACATCCTTCAAACATTCTTTTTATTTAACCAAGCCTTTTTAGACATAATATAGTTTGTAGTTTAGCTCTCTGTCAAGATTTATACGAATATAATGATTGTAGTTCTTCGAAATAAAAATGTACATAAAAAAATCTGTAACACTTTTATACAAAAGCTTCATCATATGGACCACCTCAACGTCCTCCTTCAGGTTCTTATGGACCTCCAGTAGGTAATGAAAAGTAGACATGTTTAGATTCGTTTCTGTAGAGTTGTTTAGAACGTAGTATATTATTGAAGTTGTAGAATACCGCTATTTACAAAAACCTGGCTTAATTTATAAAACATGGCTCACCTGAACCGCGTCATGGCATATGTATAAATTTTTAATTCTAGTAACATTTACCAGAACTGAAACTGAACTAATTGCATTGTTTATTTTACAGCGCATAAGCCACAATACGGACCACCAAAGGTACTAGACTGCGAACAATCTTTTGTACATTTACTCTGTTAAATTATAAAACTGCTTTCGAACAATTTTTTCCAATAAATACATCTTAATCTTTATAGCCAGTTTACGGTCCACCAAAGCCAGAATATGGACCCCCCAAAGGAGGGTCAGGTTGGGGCTCCGGCGGTGGTGGAAAGGTTATTAATCAAATATAACAATCACAGCCTGTGGTTTAAAAAAATATCCAGTGAATTATCAATTTCACAAAGGCGATTATTTTTCCAGGGAGGTTTCGGCGGAGCAGGAAACATCATTGGAGACATCATCAGAACGAAAGCTGCAATCAAGGGAGCCATCATTGGTGCCATCAAGTCAATCAAGGGAGGACTTATTGCCGTGAAGGGAAAAGTAATCAAAACGAAAGGCCAATTAATCGCAGCCAAAGGAGGTATTATTGAAGGTTTTGGAAAAGGTATTGCACAAAAGGGCAAAGGTCTTAAGGCTGGTTTGGCTAACCTCAACTTCGGAAAAGGCGGCGGCGGCGGTGGTGGTGGTTACGGTAAGGATTTGCATGAACTGTTCAAATAACAGAAGAAACTAGTTAAACATACCACCGTACATATCCATTTTACACGAAGGAAACAGGAAAAGACAATATGAAACATACAGATTACATCTTTTACGTTCTCATAAAACACTTTATTATCCTCCCCACAAAACTGTGCTATACATTGACAAACTAGGGGATACACAATTACACAAAATTTATAACTCATCATCAAATTAAATTACACAGACCACACGATAAATTTGCATGAAATCCTCTGACAATGACAACCTCACCAATATATTCCCCCCAGCGGCTTTTACACCTCGTTAAAAACACACAAAGCCGTGATTTATTCATCTGTCCATCTTTGAGGTTTTCAACTTGCAATACCAATACATGACTTCAATTTTACTAGACCAATACATATGAAGTGAATGGACAACTGACTTTTGAACAATGGGCTAATTTTTTTTCTGGTGAAAATTTTGGTCTCATAATTCATCCACCAGTAATTTTTCAGATCTTTCAATCTGCCTCGAAGCATATAATTTCGGAAAGTTACTTAAGCGGAAGCTTTAGTTAATATGGGGCTGGTTATATCATGTCATAAATCTACATTGACTGTACACCAACTAATTGTCATTGTACCCATTGTGGCTTCATGAATGACAAGCTATTGTCGCGCAAAAGGCGCCTCGTGGCGGTGCATGCGTATTTTCATGGGAAGAATGATAGGATGATGATTACTGGTAGGAAAATCTTAACCGCAGATTTTGAGCATGATTTAGAAAATTATAACACATCCTCATCCCATCATCTGTCATCACAATAGGAGGTTGAATGAATGCCCTGGTCTATTTAGATATTACCAGATGGAAACATTATCATCAGAGTGAGCAAGAATTGCCAACTGTATTTTATCTCACTTCCAACAACATACGAATTCATGCATTTTTTTCGAGTGGCGAAAAAAATCACATGAAGCTACAAATCGTCCCATATCATGAGGATAATGGCTTTTTCGAGGAAATCTTTTTTATATCCTCTTTGTACTCAAACGTCTGGTTCCGTATTCCATATTATTAAATATTACGAAAGATACATGTTGGATGAAAAATGAAAGGAAATTACAAAGCTTAAGCAGATACACACGAAGCGATGTAACGGAACCTTTTTAAGTATTTTGTAAACGCTCAGTGAAGTGAAGGCGTTGAACACTAATAAAGCTCCGGCGTATTAAATGTGTCTCAAATCTGCTCAATAAGTTGAGAAGCTTAGGTATTTTTTGAAGGAAGAAAATGATATTATTATTATTATAAGGGAAATCTAGCACACCATTACCACCAACACCACCATCATCATGTCACAAAAAATTCTCCCAAGCCAAAGTCTGATGATGTTACATGCAGGTCGTAGTGCCTAGTCGTAATAATATCAACAAACATGATCTGACAAGTTACTTTTATAAACACACTTTCCCTCGTCTTGGTTCATGCTGTTGACTAGTGAAGATCCCAAGTGGTTCACTCTTCATCGTCTCATCCTAAACTTCTTCGCCAAGTTAGGTCTTCTTTCTCGCAATCTCTACGCATTTTTGTAGCTTGAGCATTTGTGAAAATTACAGGAGAAGGAGCAGGGATGACAAGAAAATGATTTTAAGCATTTATTTACCATCATCATCCTCATTATTGCTCCAAGCATGCATAACGTAATGGGTTTACGTTATGCAAATTTATTATTTTTCTCGACACTTGGAAATATGTAACCGTGAGCACTTGTCACTCACCTGAAATGGGTAACTCGTGGCACTTGAAACTTCCTGAAGGTGCTCTTACTCAAAGGGCCATTGAAAATAGTCATTGAAATCCATTCAAGCTTTAAAGAATGTGACCAGTGTAATTGAAAAACTAGGAAATTAGTCTTGCACGCATATCTCCTTCACATCCGGTACCAGACATGGTTGAAAAGTGTTGCTTATTTGAAGACAACCCTGTCAAGTGGATGGAGTTAAAAGGTAGTTTAAACAAACTTTGTGTTTTTTCTCTCTCGAGGAATCCTGAAATCCCATCAGGCATTTCATATTTCAGTAGCGACCGCACAACAACAACGACAAAGTTGTTAAAACTAGGTGCGTACTAGTGCAGAGCAAAGCATTGTCAACGACTAAGGATGTATATGAGGAAACACATGCAGAAAAAAACTTTCACTCGTCGTCTACTACCCTGAGAATTTCCATATAAAGAAGTGCTTTTTAGCTCCAAGCAATCCTATGCACAGTTTGCTCTGTAGGAGTATACAAATATAATAGGGAAGCCGTTGTAACTTTTTTTCCAATCTGAGAATATCCATATAAAGAAGTGCTTTTTAGCTCCAAGCAATCCTATGCACAGTTTGCTCTGTAGGAGTATACAAATATAATAGGGAAGCCGTTGTAACTTTTTTTCCAAGTACAATAGTCATCATCAAAATCATCATCATCAATGATCGTGTCATCACAGTTTACAACAATGAATGAATATAGCTTACAACAATCGACTGTATAGTTACAATATTCGAGGCACCTGTAGCGCCTAACATAGTATTATGGAGATGGAGGAGGCTCATTTGAAAGTCTTAAGTTATGAATAATTGCCAGTTTTAAATAGCATTTTTTTTAAACCGAAGCGAATATTTCAAGCGCTTCTTATTATTTATTCATGAAGCAATTATCCCTTGTGTTACAACCATTACGCTTTTTATTCTTCTTATTTATTAGCTAGATGCATAAATGCATATTTCAGTTCGTAAAAAAGAGATAATCCAAATCTGCTGTGAGTTTGAGAAACGATGTAGATTTTTATAATGTGTATAGTGAATATTATACCTCCGATTGTTGTGATGTTCTTTACGCCCTGTAAAAAATGAATATGGGCTTATGTTAATTCGTACAAGACAATAATCACGACATGACAAGGATCGAAAGATATTGAAAAGTTATTACTACCGTATGCAATACAGATTACGTCAAAAACTGCAGCAGTAGGCACCCACGTAGAAATCGATTTTCAACTTGATGATTTTACCAGTGTGTGACATGGACTCATACCAATAACAATATGTTATATGACAAAAAACGTGTGTTTATTTATTTATGTCCCTACATGCATAACACGATCATTCATCCGTCATCCGTGGGAATCATTTCCCTTTCCTTCCTTATTCGACGTGGTGCTGGTGCACGAGGCATTTTGCTCGTGAGTTATAATTACAATGGTGCATATGCAAATCAACTTGTAAAGCTTGGGTTTATCAAGGAACTAAACCTTATTATCAGCATTTTTATGTGTATTCTTATACGGAACTTGGGAGACATGGAGTTTACAATGCAAATAATAAGTACTTTGGTGCTTGAGACAGAATAGAACAAGTATATCTGTTTACATGTGTTTTATAAAATGTGCAATGTACTTCTTAAAGACGAGTGGAAAAAGTAGGTTGAATCCTGAGGATCCTTCTTTACCCTAAGAATACCTGCATGGGAACTCTCAACTTTTGTAAACAGTTGTGAACCATGTTGTACTTGGCTATTATGAATGAAGACTTTATAAGCTTCTACTTTAAGTGGTGTGATGATGAAAAATATGATAACTCACAAATCACAAAAGATTGACGATGGGTAATTAAGATTAGCGCATATTTCTGCAAAAATCGCGTGGTGGAAGGTGACAACATCGAAGGTTTTACTGTTCTATATCACTCCATCAACTTAAACGATCTGTAACCAAACCACGGTACATATTTTTAATATCAAATGTGTTGAGCACATAGTTTGACAGATATAGAAGGGCTGTTTAAATGAAAGGGAAAAAAATCTATCAAAATAAGATATAATATTTTCCCATGTGTACAATTTATGGGAAAAATACTATAATTACATGAATTGTCAATATATATGTTCAGTCATGTATACGCAAATTGCTGACTGTGAAAATATACAGGAGAGGATGGCATATGGCACACCGGAACTTTAAATTCTACTGAAGTTGTAGTCGTGCTTCGTGCAACCAGCCAACTATTCATAATATTCTTTTACAGTCAAATCAGTGCGGTTACTTGTAAAAGGAGGAATAAGAAAGAAAAAAGTGTATAGAGATGATGATTGTCAGGATGTCCGTAGTAGGGACTGGTAGCTTGTTGAATGAATGAAAACTTCATAGCCATCATAAAGCCATTAATTAGGTATTGCAAAGGTGAAACAATGGGAAAATCTTGATTTCAACTAGGCATGTATTTCCCCTTGATTAGTTCCCAGTATTGATAATGAATGAAAGATACAAAATCAGTTTTCAGACAACATTATATGGTATAAGGTGCGCATAAAGGTAGAATACATATTCACTGTAAATTTAGTATCATCATCTTCATCATCTCATTTAATTTCCATTTCATTCTCGAATCTCTCCGTCACACTCAAGGAAAATAAATGGACAGGGATGTGTACGTGGACAGACTTTAAGTGAGCGAGGGAAAGGACCTGAATACGTTTTATATGGAGCTGCGTCTGTCGTTATATTTTATTTTTTTGCTTCTGCATTTTAAATAAGAGGGGATAAGTATCAAAAAAATTATTCATGAATGAATACTTGCATTGTAGCTTCAAGGAAAGAAAAATTGCTAATATTCCAACAAGATAATTTATTGTTCAGTTATGTTTTCAATAAGCACAGGATAACGTTGTGAGCTTCAATTAGCCGTAAAATACAGCGCTCATCTATAATGTTGTCTACGTGCCACTTAACATGAAGGATTGAATTATGTACAAGTTCAATACGTGTATGTTCAAGGTATCCTCAACAATGTTGAGTCTTTGTCAACATATGACAATGAGGAAACAATGAGATTCAAATGCGCATAAATAATATTATGATGAGTAGCATTTACAACAAAAAAATATTCGATCCAATTATCTAAGCGGGGCTATAAAACTCGAAACAATGCGTCATCATTCCTTCACTTACTTTTACTTTTAAATGAAAATTAATTGAGTTTACTAATTAATACGTAATTTAGTATTTGCAATGAGCTCCCTTCTTACTAATCCGAATGTGACAGTAGAAATGTAGAAAGCAAGTGATATAGTGAAAGGGCTCAGCGGTTTGAATTATTGAAAGCGTGCAAAAAAGATTAATGTCAATATTAATTAGGGAAAAATGCTCCATGCAGAGGGTGGAAAGTTACTTGAGGAGCGACCTTTGCCCGACGGAAAAACGCACAACACACAAATTACTCATTTTTACATTAACACAACAACACTAACCATAAACATGTCTGCTTTTACTTTTGACTTATTGACTTCTACTCTCACGTGACGTTTTGCGACCAAGACGAAGAAACAAATGAGATTGATCAGACAGTTGCCCAAGATCGAGTTGGCACTGGGTGGGGTGCACCACCACCCCAATGGAACCCACAATGGGTGCCAGTTCCTGGGATGGGACAAAATCAGGTAATGATGGCAGTGGACCCTCAAGGACAACCCGCCGTCAAAATGAACATGCTAGACTTTATGGCTGCATTACAAAAAGTTATCCTTCTCCTACCCTCATTCCCAAAAATTCCTTTACCGACTTTGACTGTGACAGTTGACCCAGGCACACAAGCTAAAGGTGGACCAGAAAACATTTTCCAGTTTATTCTCGCTCTTATTCCTAGTATTCCCATACCTATGCTATCGATTCCAAAAATCATGGTGCAATTCGGTGACGCTCCAACTGCCGCGCCTCCAACAGCTGCTTCTCCGACAGCTATGACTAAAGCCATACAGCCATTAGATTTTCTGTCTATCTTATTAGCATGTTTTACTGAGACAGTTAATTTTAAAAAGAGTATTACTAATACACTATTTGGCTCACCCTCGACAACCACTGTAGCTCCAGTAACTGCCCCAGTACAACCTCCCGTCAAGCCAGTTAGCCCCACTGGATGGGGTTGGCAGTCCAGTCCATCTATTCCACCAACTGCTCCTGCTCCTATTCCTTCCCCAAAGCCTTCTTTTGGGTGGGTAGTACAACCCCTTCCTCCTTCTCCTGTACCTAACTACGGACCACCAGCCCGACCTATTCCAATGTCACCTGCATGGCAGTGGCCACAACAGGGTCCCCTACAACCTTTACCCCTACCTTCAGTTCCCGCCCCAGCTTACGGTGTCCCATCACAAGCACATCCTCCTCCAGCCTACGGCGTTCCCCAACAGATTCAACCACCCGCACCAGCATACGGAGTTCCTCAACAA